>JASFAX010003005.1:0-43930 GCA_030737875.1 Allium sativum | reverse complement strand
AATAGATTTAAGGGAAGTCACTAGGATCATTCATGATATAAATTAAAAGGGGAGTACGAGTATATATATTTTTTGTTGATGACAAAGGGTGAGAAATTATAAAATAAGTATAGTTTAGGGGGAGTTAGAAGGAATTCATGGTGAAAGGGAGAGTAACCGAAGAATCAGATCAACAGGTAATATCAGGTATGAATATTTTATAAACCAAGATTGTCATTATAAAAATAGGGGAGATTGTTGGAGAATGGAATGTTGATGATGTTTTGATGACAACAACCTTATTTCAATCATTATCATTATTGATTATAAAATATATACTAACACTTTTATCTAGAATATATATATATATATATATATATATATATATATATATATATGCAAGATTTATATATAGGTTAAAAATATTGAAGACTGTACAGTTAAGAGATTTAAGATTTCAAAGGAGAATAAAGGCTCATGAGTATCAAGAGAATCAAGACTCATGAGTATCAAGATATCAAGAGTCCAAGACTATCAAGGTAATAGAATCTAGATATTATGTAAAACTCTGAATAAAACTCAAACTCTGTTTTCAAATTTATTTTAAACTATTTTAAAATTGATTTCAAACTCCTCTCAAAATGATTTTTAATCATCCAAGGATTTCAAACTTATGATTTCAAATATATATTTCCTGATTTATAAGTTTCTTATTTGTATAATTTTATATATTGATCATTTATATAAATATTTTACATACTGAGTTTATATTTGATTATAATTTCAAATATTCTTATTTAACTATAAGTTTACATGAAACCTTTTATATAGTTTATATATATATATATATTTATAAATTCCTATATATATGTGCTTATTATTATATTATATATTTTTAATATCACTTATATATGTAGTTTTTAATCATATTTTTAAATCATATTTTTATTATGTTTTTATACATAAATATATTAGTTTAAATACTTTAAAAATCATTTAAAAATAAAATACATAAGGGGTATGTCGACATACACCTTTATGTATGTCGACATATAACCGTCATGTTTTTTAATTTTAAAAGTTGCATCTTTTCATTTTTGAAATGTTTCAGAAATGGTTACACTCTTTGGAACACTACAAAAAGGCTTTAAATGTGTTTTTTATAACTAATTATCATTTTCTTCCTCCCTTTACATACCACCATCATTCTTATCAAATTTCTAAGATTATACACTTATACTCTGCCGATTTCAATGCAAAATATATCAATCTTCTTCAATTTTCATTCTCTATCAAATACTCTCTGTTTGGAAGTGCTATTCAAGAGTTATAAGGCAATTGTAATAAAAAAATAGGATGGGTATGTTCCTTGTATCCCTGAAATTAAGGAAAGGGAAGGGTATGTTCCTTGTAGACCATAAATCAAGGAAAAAGAGTGGTGTTACCCTTGCAACTGTGAAATCAAGGGGGTTATAATTGGATCTGATATAAGTAAAACTCTACGTAATCCAACGTTGTGCGGGACTGGACGTAGGAGCAATATGAACAATATAAAAATCCGGTGTTGTTAAACCCATAGAAAACATGGGTCAAAATTGGTACATTGGTAAGCTAAGAAGATGGGTTGTTGTATGTTTTGTGCCTGGGTCGTTTAACCTATAGGTCATAATGGCAATGCTCACCCTGGGTCCTTCGTGTGTGCATGCTATGTTGGGCCGTGAAGCCTAATGTTCCAGGTTGGTTGCGCACAATTATTCAGATCTCCTCACAAAGCTCTCAAGTAAGTGGGTCGTCCTTCTTCTTGGTCGCTAAGGCCTTAGTTCGTCTTACCTTTGGGTCAGTTAAGCTCACATGAAGGAAGGTCATTCAAAGTGTTATGTCATTCAATGACCTAACAAAGCAAGCGGGTCGTCCAATTGTAAAGCCAAGCCAGGTCGCTGCATGCTGGTTTGTGTAATGGGGCACAAGACAGAGTTAGGTTGTTCGAACGACCTAACGACCATCACACATAATTTCCAGGCACTCCACCTCATTTCCACACCTATAAATACCCCCACATTTCCACCATGAAGGGGGGTGATTTCTCCAACCACGAAGTGCTACCAATTTCTCAATAACTCCAAACCACCCAAACCTCATTAAACCTCTTCCAAGCTTTGATTCAACATCTCAGTCATCATGAAGTCGACAAAGATCGTCTAAGTGCTCGATTATTGAAGATCTCCTTCAACAATCTTCACAATCAAAGAGAACTAATCATTTCCATGGTGAAATCGAGAGAATCAAGAGATTGAAGAGAAGAAATAGAGAGAATTGATTGTAAAGAGAAAAGATGATCAAAGTTATAAAAATTATGTACCTTGTAACATTAAGAATGATAATGAAATCTTTCTTGAAAGTGGACGTAGGCCAAATTTAAGGCCGAACCACTATAAATCTATGTATTTTTACTGCTTTTGTGGTTTCCCGCATTATAAATCTAAACTAGTTAAAGGTGTTTACACATCTCATGGGGTGTTAGTGTTCATTTTTGACATTAACATTTTTGGCGTCCACCGTGGGGCTACATCCACTTCCAAAGGTTAATAGCTTTGTGGGGGACGTCAAAGTTTGAAGCCTGTTTTCTCCGATAGATTCTCGAAGTCTAAAATCCAGGCCAATTGAAGGATTTTCTTCAAAGTTTGATAGATTGTCTGAGATAATAGCTCCACCAAAGAAGGCAGGAAGTAAGTCTGATAGAGTTCCTGATAGTTTCGTCAATGAAGCTACACCACGAACCAACCGCCTTGAGGTTTGCCAAAGTTCAAGCAGAGCTGGTGTAAATAAGGATGAGTCGGATGCAGTTGTTGCCAACTTGAATCAACGGATTGAAGCTTCTAACCAGGCTCTGATGGACAAGTTGAATGCTTTTATCGCTGCTCAAACCAATCCAACACCTCCTCAAAGTGTCCACGTCGACCTTGAGGAGAATGCAAATTCCTCGGCTTCTGATCATAATCTTAATGATAATACGGAAGATCTTGATGGTTGGGAGCGCGATAAAGGTGAAGCTAATGTTGAAGACTCAAAGTAAAAGGCTAGAAATCATTCCGATCGAAATATTACTTGCGTTTTAATAATGTGGGGTATCAAAGAAGAACACTAAATAAATAGCAATGCCAAGACTTTGTTTAATTTTTATTGAATTGATTACTTTTTCTTGCAGATGTGCGGTTGGAAATTTTATAATGAACGTGGGATAAATTAAGAAGTTTGTTTTTGAAATAAATTAATTTTGAATAAGAATCCAGGATTCCCCAAAGTTCGTTGGATAAAATATTCGTTGAATTGACAATTAGGATTGATACACTCTTAGGTGTCTAAGGAACGTCAGAGTCTAGAACTCAAACAGTTTCTTAAAACTTCAGTCGTGTTTCTATGGTGATTCGTGACTCACTGATAACCCTTGTCTGAACCTAGCCTAGACTTGTATTCATATAATCCGAAGTTGTTAATTTTAACATATTTTTTTAAGAGCTTCTTTAGAGCCAAAAATTTGCAATTTATTTTTCGATGAAAAACTCTCTTCTTCTAGTACATGCGCGCTTGCCCTATGTTCAACCAAAATTGCAATTCTTTTCAAAATTTAAATGATTTTGGGTACAATTCAAATCAAAATGAAGTTCAAGCTGAAAATTTTCGAATAATTTCAACGATCAAAACAATTTCAACATGGTTTCTTGTGAAATTTTTGAAAACCAAAATGATTTTCATAATATGAGTGGATGTATAATTTTGGTTATCGAATATGAAAATTGTGTTGAGAACAAGCAAAATTTATGGCGATATCAGTCGTGGAAAACATGTCATCTTCAAAATTCATTCAACATTTGCATCGGATGAAATAAATTTAATAGAAGTGTTAATTGATGATGTGCCTTTGATTTCACATTCCATATTATGAAGCATTGGAGATGCTCTAAGGGTGGGAAAGTTAGTCCTGAACTGTTAGAGAATTTTCTTTCAATAATAACCCAAAATTTAATCACTTTAAATATGAATATCTAAATATATTTTTTATAATTAATTAGTAGGTTTTATAACTCAAAACAAAACTCTTTTATGTAATGATAGTGAAATAAGTTCAAAATTTGTTTATAAAAGGATTTTTTTTCAAAATAAAATGTAAAATGTGATCGAAAACCATTTTCGGACTTTTTGACTCATTGATGTTTAAAAATTATCAAAAGAATGTTATGAACATTTGAATTAACATTTTCAAATATACATACTCATATATTAGAATGAATATATATATATAGGAGCGTTCCAAGGCTCCCCTTTAGCACTCCTACCCGTTCGTGGGTTACACCAGTCCAAATCCAAAAAGAATTTGTATATGTTCAACCCACATATATATTATCATCTATCCAAAATTTGAGCTCGTTCCGACATTTTTAACATTTTCAACATCTTAGCTCAATTATTCACCATTTAGACATTTATTCGAGCCGTTAAATTTAAACATCAAATGTATTATTTTACGAATGTCGAAATCAGCTCAAATTTTGGATAGATGATAATATATATGTGCATTGAACATATACAAATTCTTGTTGGATTTGGACTGGTGTAGCTCACGAACGGGCAGGGGGTAAAAGGGGTGTTGTAAAACATGGGTGTTCTGGAACGCTCCTCATTTTTGTGTATGTGTAATGTCCCGTATTTTTGGTGATCAAATATTTAATTTATTATATTATTTTAAATATTTAATTTGAATTTTAAATGGATTTTAATGTTTTATTCGTTTATTAAAAACGAGTCTGAACGTTAAATTTATATATAATATAAATTGAGCTTGAAATGGCGCGGTATTTTGTAATATTGAGTTTTGAACTTCAATTGAATATACAAGATCCGATATAAGTCGAATTTCTGTGAAACAAGAAACATTGGAATCTTGTTGATTTTAATTCATAGCTCTCAATCCATTGTGAATCAGGCCAAAGCTCCAACAGAAAAAATTTCGGGAAGGGTGAGATCTACATATGAGATCTGGTGGGTTGCGGTGCAGTATTGTTGCAGTGGTGGCCGTGATGGCCGGAGGAAGTAGCTGATTGTGTGTTTTTGGTGGTGATCAGTCTTTGATTTTTATCAATCACATGACAGAGAATCAAATCTTGGCGTCAATGGGGAGGTTGAAGCCTGGAGGGAGACGTAATGGATGGTGGCGATCGCTGGTGCTCCGGTGGCCAAAGGAGATGTGGCGGTCATCTGAACGTGGCAGTTTCCAGTTTTTGGGTGACATCGGGTTTTGATTTTTCGTGATCAATCGGGGCATTTTAGATCTGGAAGTCCAAAAGTGAAATGGAGGTGAGTGTCTGGCCATTCGAGCGGTGGAGGTGCGACAGTTATTGGCGATCAGGTAGCAGCACAATACTCAGATGAACGGAAAAGTCTCTATTACTCATTCTTGAAGACTGCAGGTCCTAAAGGTTGAGGTAGGCATCAGGGGCGGTCGGCGACGAAGGCTGGAACAACGGCGGTTAGGCGGATGTCAGCGACGAAGGTCCCGACGTTGTCAGACATTGGCGACGACGATTTATTCGAATAGTAGGCTTCGTTTTTTTTGGGGATCGCGAATTTTGGAAAGGGAATTAAAAAGAAAAGGACCAGGATGCGTTAGCTTGGGTTAAAGAATATGGGGATGGATCATTTGCTTCTGGGCTGAAATTGTTGGTAAGGCCCAAAGAAATAAATTAATTAATGTTTATTTAAATTAATTAGTCAATACAAACTTATAATCATCATAACTAATTCATACGTGACCTTTTCTTAACAAAACAGGGTGTGTTGAGATCGTATCGGAAAGGGCTACGA
This sequence comes from Allium sativum, assembly GCA_030737875.1. NCBI lineage: Eukaryota > Viridiplantae > Streptophyta > Magnoliopsida > Asparagales > Amaryllidaceae > Allium > Allium sativum. Next base: position 38,092 of record JASFAX010003005.1, on the reverse strand, counting down.
TATAGAGCTGGTTTAGTCAACACTGGAAGCTATTGGAATTTTTGATAAAATTAAATGGATTTTTAATTTTATTAAACAACTCGTTAAAATACGAATCAATCCAAGGCGAGTTAAACTCACTCAATTCTTCGCACTTATATTTTATATAAGTCGAGTTTTCTTATTTTGTGTGCTATGGTGGCTAATGGTTGGTTGTTTATTTAATATATATTCATATATTAATGGAACTGATGAAATTAAACACTGTTCAATTTCATTAAAAACCTAATAGTGTTTTTAACAATTGGTCCCAATGAAGGTAACTTACCTTGTTGGTCTTGTTTATAAAATAAACGTGTTAAATTTATTGAATTGTTTAAATTGTTTATTGTGTTTAATAAACTGGTGATGTTAAATAGTCGTTATTTACTATTATAGACAGTTGAAATGTATTTAATAATTTTATTCGAGATAATCTATTTTGATACAGGGAAGAACAAGTTGGAGGGATCGAACTGGATTCCTCAAATTTATTGTTTATTTTCATATGATTGTTATATGAACTGTTTAACCAATGTGATTAGATTATTGATTTGATTGTTGAATCTGAATTCAATGATTGTTCATTTTTAACTAATGAGTGATATTGGTTAAGGAATTTATAGCGTACGGCCTAACTATACATCGTTTTATAAAGATTAGTTTACCACTAGGTGGATGTAACGACCCGGAAATTCAGCGATCTTGGTTATCTGATATACAACACATATCGAACATCCAAGGATCGAAAATAATCGGAAAGTTAATGAAAGAAATTAGAGGGTGAGAATAGATAAGATAGAACTTATAGAATAGAAGAAGAAGAAGAACATCATCATCAGAGTAAACACGAATCTCACAGCGGAACGAATAAAATATAACATAACTTTTGAAATACAAACAGTATATGTATACAATAACATTGCAGAATACAACACTTACAACAACAGCGGAAATACACAATAGCTATATAATCTTGAAGCCTCTTGCTCCAAGCTCTCCAGGTGTATCTGAAAAATCCCGACTACTTGACTGCCCGTACAAATTTAGGCACCCATGAGTTTAGGGAAAACAAACAAATAAACTCCGGGTCAGTCATGGGACTGGTATGAGTAAAACAGCTTAAAACAGTTCGAACAAGTAAACGATATCTCATAAGATCACACCGTATAACAGAACGGGGTTTTCCCTTATGAGAATCCAAAATATCTTTATATCAAAAACCTTTTGATATTATAATAATGTCTATCAACCACATTATAATAATCATCTAGCAGAAACGCTTCCATCTCACATTCTACATATATTGTATACCAAAGCCGCAAGCAAGTATTGGATAATGGATTTCCAACTATGACAAGGTATGGAACCACCTTTCGCTAGTGTACCTCTAGAGAGGAATACAATGGGTTCAACAAGAACATCTTGAAACCCGGCCACACATGACCGACCACTCATTTCGCTGAGTGTATCGAATGTATATCACCAACGGTTGGGATCAGCAACCGTTTCCCGAATGGGACAGTATCGACAATAGATTTTTAGAAGTAAATCAAACTCTAGATCAGGTGATTATACACCCTAATAGGTGCGACCTACACAGCCGTGCTGCTTGCCCAATTTTTTTCATTTCCCAGATGTGAGGCTAGAAGCTATGCTTATCTTTTACTTGTCACATCTTCATTCACGTAGAATGTCATATTGTCATACCCTTTAAATCACAAATTGATTTATCCAAAAATAACACGGGTATACAGCTAAGAGAAATGAATTCCTCCGCCACCAAACGTGAATACGTTTAAAGAGATCAACTTATGCAATCTATCTGATATACTCTGTCAGACCTACATCCATTCAAGTTGTCCTGGGACTGGACAAATCGAAGGCACTATTCAGTATATCCATCTTAGGCACTGTTATCTAAGATTTATACAACAGCCCTTGCACTTTACTCCGTCTTCAATTATTGTAACACCCCACCTCCGCCAGGGTGTCTCTAGCAAGCACTCTGACTTTGGAGGGGCGTTTGAATCAGGTAAACATGCATAATGATATATCAAGGCAGAACAAGAACATATGTATATATGTAAACAGAGTAAATAACATAGATAAAAACAGCGGAAGATTTCATACTATTTCAAAACAAGTCTGGTACAACATAGCTTTCCAAATAAACAAGTCTAGATAAAAACAACATCAAGTGAAAAACTGAAATACATAAGTACTATCCCCAAATAAGTGATAACCATAGCTAGCTTCATGTCGAAACCGTACATGAGCTGAAATCCCACAAGCAAGCTATCAGAAATCCAAGCTAAGCTCCAGTATTCCCTCTAAGCTCCAGTATTCCCTCCCTGAGAACCTGGGGGGGAACGGAAGAAAAGAGGCGAAAGAAAACAGGTCAGTCAAAAAGACTGAGTAAGCCCTACTACAATCAATGTAAACTGATAAAGTTAACTGGCATGAGCAGCAGGGATGAACATAAGGATAACAACATACTAGCATGATGATTAACTAACAAGGTAGATAAAGGTGTCATCGCATAATCAGGATTAAGGTTTTGCACCACAGGTGTACTAGCAAACTAACATGACTTGAATAAACAAGTATTGATCCCTTGGCCCAAGCTTTGGCCCAATAACATGTAGTGACCCCAATACGAGGTCCAACTAGCACGGTCTAGTCGATCGGCTCCCTATAAGCCTAACTCGTCAAGTGTCGGTGTCATACGGCCCAACTACGAAGTGTAGCTAAACTGTGCTAGGTCCACCCTAGGGTGTATCAAGTCCTAGGGTGTCAACCACTGACACAACCCAATGCACGCACGGTCTAAACCTACTGGTGCCCGTGCCTATTTTTTTTCAACTTCGGACCATGTGCACGACCATGGCCCGCCTGAACCTACACCGGCGCACCTACTCAGCCGTCTTTTTGGTCGCTTACATGGCATCCCAGTAATCGTGCCCCTCCCTAGCCTAGTCCCTAGGGTATCATGATACAACTAAGAGGGTTACTGGCGCAAAGGACCACGTAACTAGGGTTTCCTTAATGGGTTAAACGTGGTTAACCCAACCCATTCAAGTACCAAGTTGGTTAAGTGTACCCAAGGTTCATGACTTAACCCTACCAACCCATCGTGTTTAATTGGTTAAGTATTCAAGCGGTCCATGACTTAACCCTAATCATGAGGCATTAATTTATTTAATGCGCCTTAACCTCTCACATTAGACTTTGTTGCGGTTACTAGTTAAGCCGGTCGGTTCCGGGTAGCTTTACACCACAACTTGGTCTAACCTCGGGTTCAAGGTACAACATGGCCAACTTCTCACATTGGGTCCTATTGTTTGTAGCAACTAGTTAAGCCGGTCGGTTCCGGGTAGGTTTACCCTACAAACTCAACCCAACCTCGAGTTGGTCACACTTATATTTTCTAAGTGTCATGTCCATCATGTTTCCAAAACACATTACAAGTTTTCAAGCAATTGGGTAGACCTAACTTAATAGGTAAATTCCCAACGGGTAGACCTAACTTAATAGGTAAATTCCCAAGCTTATGTTTTTATGTCTTTTAAGTTTACCCAACCCCAAACGCAATCCCATCGCTTACATATCGCAATAGCGCATAAAGGATAGAAAGAGGGAACTTGGCATAATCATGACATAAAGGTGTTGAAGCCACAAGTTTAACATGGTGGCATATGAAATGGTCATGTGTTCTTACACTTGCATATTACATTTTTAGGCCCCAAAAGCATGCATAAAACCAAACTTGGCATATTGGTGATACATGGTGCTAAATGACATGTAGAAATGGCCATAAGTTCGCATTTAGCCTCACATGCAAGTTATCATAAGGGATATGATAACTTACATGTTGCCAAAATGCAACCTTTGGCATAAAGCTTGAAGCTTTATGTTCATAAACCCAAGATAAGCTTGCATAACATGATAGCATGAACAAAATGTTCAACCCAAACTTGCATAACATAACTTGCATATCATATGACAAACTTGCATATCAAACTTGCATAACATAACATGATAAACTTGCATATAAACTTGCATATCACAACATGATAAACTTGCATATCATAGCATAGCAAACTTGCATATAAACTTGCATATCATAACATGATAAACTTGCATATCATAGCATAGTAAACTTGCATATCATACATTTAACTTTAGAGTTTAAGTATGAAAGTAGAATAGGGCTTACAATGCTTAGGAAGTCACAAAAAATATGACAAAGCCCTTATGCAGCCAATTAAACCCAAAAATGCAAGCCAAAATGATCAAAACCCTTGCTTTATGATGCAAATATAGAAACTTGACTTGAATGCAAGCTAATGATGCTCATACAAGCTTGAAAACACTAGTATGCATGGAAAATCTCATAGAAATTTATTTAGGAATTTTATGAAGAGAGTGGAGGCCATGAGAGGGATGATTTTGCCATAGTTTAGTTACTAGAATGAATAATGATGATTTAGGGTAGGTTAGGGTCTTATTTATAGAGATTAGGACTAGTTTCAACCCTAGGATTAAACCCTAGTTTCAATCTCAGCCCTCAAAACTGAATCTGGCCCCCAAGCTCAACACAATCTCTAAATGGTGCACCAGGCTAAACAGCCCGGCTGGACCAAGTCGACAGCCAAGTCGACAGGGCTGTCGACTTGGGTCCAACCAAGTCGACTCCCAAGTCGACAGGGCTGTCGACTTGGGTACTCTGGCGGGAATTTTCCCGCCTGGCCCAATTGCCCCAAATTTCCAAATTCAAACTTGAATTTGAAATCTGTTTTTACTTTGAAATTTTCTGAAAACTTCGTTGGGCCCTAATCGGGTCATACGGACTCCGATTTTCGAAAACTCGGACTCTATTTCGCGTATTTTTCCGAGACGAACGCAATGGCATAGCCCGTTTCCCTTGATTCAGATTTTAGAATTAAATTCTGCCTCGATTTACGTTATAACTGGTTATTGAAAATACGGGTTGTTACATTCTCCCCTCCTTAAAGGATTTCGTCCCCGAAATCTTCAAATTAGGAAGAACGTATCCTACCATCCAACACCCATCTACTCAAAACATCATCCACGAGCAATCATTGTCCTTACAAGATTCTAAATGTTGTATGAACATATGCAAAGTTGTGTGTATATGTACTTATCTAATGCCAATATCATCAATGCAAATTATGTTAGTGAAATGAATCCATATGTATGCAATTCCTAACATAATGTATAACATCTATATGCGTGCACATAACATACATCCATATGCAACATCCATGTGATAACACAAAAAATTTCATCCATGAATAAGCATAAACACTCATGCATATGCAATATGAGGAGTGTGTGAGCCGATCTAGTGCCTAACGTGTATAATGCATCCATGAGTAACCACTTGCAAACACTTGCAACCACTTGCAACCATCAAGCATAACATGTTTCAAACACATGTTTCATCCAAAGGGTTTCTACCTAAGGTTCTCATGACAAGATTAACATGATAAATTAGATAATCAAGACTAACATGGATAGCAAAAGATATGCTACAAAGAGATCGGGAGGATAAGCAAGATATACTCCTTTTGGATTACAAGAAATCACTTCCTAACCCAACCTATATTCTATAAAAGCCCAAAAGGTCTAGTCCACCTAACGGACCCCTTCAAAACCTGACATGTATTACTAGCCAATAAGCCATACCTCCTGACAGAAATAGGACCGAGAATGGGACCGGGAGGATATACGTAAAGAGATATCATGCGAGTAAGTTCCACAGGAAAACAAGGATCAAGGATATACTCTTAGAAAGAGATATGATGCGCATATCTAGCCTTCAATCTTCTAAGTCACGTTTCCTTGAGCTTAACTCCACTGTGCTTTGACCGTCTTTTACCTCATGATTTCTTAGCTTCTTAACTCTTATTTCCAAACATGAGTTGGAACCCATTTCATTGTTGCCTCTCGTCTTCCTCTTTCACTTACTCTTCTTCTATTATACTTGGCTTAATCATAACTGTGACCTCATGGTTTCATGCAAGCTCTCCAAAATTCACTAGTGAATCCTGGATCTCGTTTACTTACCATAAAGTATTCCACGCAGCAGAACTTTTCTCAAAAATACCAATCCACGTTGCCAATGAACCATCCGCCTGCGAATGATAGGCCGTGCTTAGATTCAGTTGCTTGCCCATGACTTCTTGTAGACTATCCCAAAACTGGCTAGTGAAGATTAAGTCATGGTTACTAACTATATTTTAGTGAACCTCGTGCAACTGCTTTATTTCTTGAAAGTAAACTGTTGCTAGCTATGATGCAGTCCTTTCGCTCTTTACCGGAGTGAAATGAGCGCTCTTCGTGAGTCTACCCACTATGACCCACATGCTCGTATTCTCTTCCCTTGACCTAAGCAGTCCATCCACGAAATCCTTCGTGATGCTTTTCCCTCTTCCATTGCGGGGACCTCCAACGGATATAATAGCCCACCGGGCTTTTATGACTTGGCCTTTAACCTGTTGGCAAAACATGCACCTTGGGACAAACTCGGCCACCTCCTCGAGTGATGTGCATCTTAAAGAACCTTCTTTCTCTCATCGCGTCTTAGCCATCCCTTGTCATCTGTAGCGAGGTGTCTTAACATCTCGCCTCGAATCAACTTGTCCATGATCTCGACTAACTGCGGGTCTTCTTTCTGCGAAGTCCCTACTTGATCCAGAAGGGTAGGTCTAAGTTCAAGGGACGCTAACTAATCAATTAAACTGAGAGAACTTCTTACTTCACTTGTCCTCGTTGGAGCTTTCCGGTCTTGAACCGCGACCACTTTAGCGGGATCCACTGCTAAGCCTTGCTTAGAAACTATGTGCCCAAGAAATCTAACTTCTCTTCTCCAAAAGTGACACTTGGAGAACTTGGATTTCAACTGATGCGCTCTAAGCGTATCCATCATCTCCACGAGATGCCTTGCGTGCTCTTCCTCATCCTTAGAGAAGATCAGAATATCATCTACGAAGACCACGACAAACTTGTTCAAGAACTCCCTGAACACCCTACTCATCAAGTCCACGAAGTAGGCGGGTGCATTAGTCAAACCGAATGGCATGACCAGCCATTCCAAGAATCCATCTGGAGTTCTGAACGCAGTCTTGTCTATACTATCCTCAGCTACTCTGAGCTGATGGAATCCAGTAGCAAGATCAAGAGAGAACAGATGTTCCAACAAGCTGAACAAATCATCGATCCTTGGTAATGGTTGTCTATTCTCTTTGTTTAACTCACGATAATCAACACATGGGCGAAGCGAACCGTCCACATTAGTAGCGAATACTACTAGAGCACCTTCCTCGGAAACGCTTCATCGAATGAAGTTCTTCTCAAGCAACTCCTTCACTTGCTTACTTAGCTCCCGTCTTGCGGGACCATGTGCCTAACCGGCCACGAAACTATCTTGGCATTATCAACCAGATAAATGCGGGAATCTATCTCTCGTTTAGGGGTAACCCCCTTCACTTCACCCAAGATATTAGGATATTCTCGGTCCACCCTCACCGATTGCAAACTATCGATAGACGAGTTGAGGGATTCAAGATAACACAACATGACGGGACCCATAGGGTTACAAGAAATTTTTAGGGCTCAAAAATCAAGGATGGCTCCAAAACTGGACAACCAATCCAAGCTCAAAATCAACCCATACCCCATGAAACCGAGAATATAAACATCACACGAGAACTCTACACTCAAGATAGAGATTTTCAAATCCACGTAGATAATAGACAAATGGGCGGAACCCCCAATTGGATTTGAAACACACCCGGGATCATTAACTAGACTAGTACTTAGGTGCAAACTTTCAACTAAACCAGATGAAATAAACTATGCGATGCACCAAAATCAAACAAGGTACGAACAGGAAAATCAGAAATGTAAACAAGACTTTCAACAGAAATACTACCTCGATCGGGAACTGGAGCGGCATTGAGAGCATAAACTTTCCCTCCTGATGGTCCAGCACGCTGAGGCTGACCCTGGCCTTGCCCTTGCTTCCTAGGGCAATCCTTGTTAAAATGTCCCGTCTCTCCACAGTGAAAGCACCCACCCAATTTCCTTCTCTTCTTCCTACAGTCCTTGACTATGTGCCCAACAATCCCACAGAAGTTGCACTTTCTTGTTTCCTTTGCCTTGTTCTTGTTGCCCTTGTTGTTCTTGTTGTTCTGATTGCCTTGACTGCTCTGACCACTTGGATTACCCTGATTTCCTTTTCCCTGGGAATCAGTCTTCTTGGCTTGAGTATCATTTTTCTTGACATCTCCCTGAAGTAACGCCATATCAACCAAGCTCTCAAACGTGGCCCCATGGGGAATATGTGACATAGCCAATCCCTGCAACGGCTCATTCAATCCTCTAGCAAAACGAAGAGCCTTCTTCTGAGGAGTATTCACCATATCCAAGCCAAAACGAGCTAACTGATTGAATTTGTTCACATATTCTTTGACAGACATATCTCCTTGTTTCAAAGTTATGAACCTCTCCATTTGCAGATTCTCCTCCGCAGAAGATAGAAACTTAAGCACGAACCTTGCCCTGAAATCGGCCCAAGTCTCAACAGGCTTAGTACCATTGGTGACTTCCCACCAATAAGCAGCCTCATCCTTCATAAGCCAAACCGCCAACAAGATCTTCCTCTGATCGTCTAACCCAAAGATAGCAAATAAATCCTCGGTCTCTTTCAACCAATTTCTGGCCTCTACAAAAGTCTCAGTGCCTTGAAAGTTCTTGCCACCCATTGCTTTGAAATCCTTGCAAGTCTTTGCGAAGTCAGCCTGAGGATGCTGAGGGGGAGGAGGAAGAGGAACCTCAGCGACAGGAGGAGGAGGAACATTAACTACCGGAGGAGGAGAAGGAGGAACATTAACTACCAGAGGAGGAGGAACATCTACGGGGCCGGCTTCGGTCGCCCTAGCCTCCAAAAGTCTCCTATACCAAACAGGTACGTGTACTCCTTCCGGAATAGCAGAGTTATCGGCCATACTGAAAACGAAGAAAAAGATCGATTCAGAATGGAGAAAAACGAAGGAATTTTTGCTAATGGCTTTTTGGGGAATAGCCTTTAAAATAAACTAGACTTTTCTTTGGAAAATACTTTATACTTTGTTTTGAAAATAGTTTTCCAAAAGTTTTCTAAAAACCTTTTTGTTCCTTCTCGTAAACCATATGCTCTGATACCAAATGTAACACCCCACCTCCGCCAGGGTGTCTCTAGCAAGCACTCTGACTTTGGAGGGGCGTTTGAATCAGGTAAACATGCATAATGATATATCAAGGCAGAACAAGAACATATGTATATATGTAAACAGAGTAAATAACATAGATAAAAACAGCGGAAGATTTCATACTATTTCAAAACAAGTCTGGTACAACATAGCTTTCCAAATAAACAAGTCTAGATAAAAACAACATCAAGTGAAAAACTGAAATACATAAGTACTATCCCCAAATAAGTGATAACCATAGCTAGCTTCATGTCGAAACCGTACATGAGCTGAAATCCCACAAGCAAGCTATCAGAAATCCAAGCTAAGCTCCAGTATTCCCTCCCTGAGAACCTGGGGGGGAACGGAAGAAAAGAGGCGAAAGAAAACAGGTCAGTCAAAAAGACTGAGTAAGCCCTACTACAATCAATGTAAACTGATAAAGTTAACTGGCATGAGCAGCAGGGATGAACATAAGGATAACAACATACTAGCATGATGATTAACTAACAAGGTAGATAAAGGTGTCATCGCATAATCAGGATTAAGGTTTTGCACCACAGGTGTACTAGCAAACTAACATGACTTGAATAAACAAGTATTGATCCCTTGGCCCAAGCTTTGGCCCAATAACATGTAGTGACCCCAATACGAGGTCCAACTAGCACGGTCTAGTCGATCGGCTCCCTATAAGCCTAACTCGTCAAGTGTCGGTGTCATACGGTCCAACTACGAAGTGTAGCTAAACTGTGCTAGGTCCACCCTAGGGTGTATCAAGTCCTAGGGTGTCAACCACTGACACAAACCAATGCATGCACAGTCTAAACCTACTGGTGCCCATGCCTGTTTTTTTCAACTTCGGACCATGTGCACGACCATGGCCCGCCTGAACCTACACCGGCGCACCTACTCAGCCGTCGTTTTGGTCGCTTACATGGCATCCCAGTAATCGTGCCCCTCCCTAGCCTAGTCCCTAGGGTATCATGATACAACTAAGAGGGTTACTGGCGCAAAGGACCACGTAACTAGGGTTTCCTTAATGGGTTAAACGTGGTTAACCCAACCCATTCAAGTACCAAGTTGGTTAAGTGTACCCAAGGTTCATGACTTAACCCTACCAACCCATCGTGTTTAATTGGTTAAGTATTCAAGCGGTCCATGACTTAACCCTAATCATGAGGCATTAATTTATTTAATGCGCCTTAACCTCTCACATTAGACTTTGTTGCGGTTACTAGTTAAGCCGGTCGGTTCCGGGTAGCTTTACACCACAACTTGGTCTAACCTCGGGTTCAAGGTACAACATGGCCAACTTCTCACATTGGGTCCTATTGTTTGTAGCAACTAGTTAAGCCGGTCGGTTCCGGGTAGGTTTACGCTACAAACTCAACCCAACCTCGAGTTGGTCACACTTATATTTTCTAAGTGTCATGTCCATCATGTTTCCAAAACACATTACAAGTTTTCAAGCAATTGGGAAGACCTAACTTAATAGGTAAATTCCCAACGGGTAGACCTAACTTAATAGGTAAATTCCCAAGCTTATGTTTTTATGTCTTCTAAGTTTACCCAACCCCAAACGCAATTCCATCACTTACATATTGCAATAGCGCATAAAGGATAGAAAGAGGGAACTTGGCATAATCATGACATAAAGGTGTTGAAGCCACAAGTTTAACATGGTGGCATATGAAATGGTCATGTGTTCATACACTTGCATATTACATTTTTAGGCCCCAAAAGCATGCATAAAACCAAACTTGGCATATTGGTGATACATGGTGCTAAATGACATGTAGAAATGGCCATAAGTTCGCATTTAGCCTCACATGCAAGTTATCATAAGGGATATGATAACTTACATGTTGCCAAAATGCAACCTTTGGCATAAAGCTTGAAGCTTTATGTTCATAAACCCAAGATAAGCTTGCATAACATGATAGCATGAACAAAATGTTCAACCCAAACTTGCATAACATAACTTGCATATCATATGACAAACTTGCATATCAAACTTGCATAACATAACATGATAAACTTGCATATAAACTTGCATATCACTTATGATAAACTTGCATATCATAGCATAGCAAACTTGCATATAAACTTGCATATCACAACATGATAAACTTGCATATCATAGCATAGTAAACTTGCATATAAACTTGCATATCATACATTTAACTTTAGAGTTTAAGTATGAAAGTAGAATAGGGCTTACAATGCTTAGGAAGTCACAAAAAATATGACAAAGCCCTTATGCAACCAATTAAACCCAAAAATGCAAGCCAAAATGATCAAAACCCTTGCTTTATGATGCAAATATAGAAACTTGACTTGAATGCAAGCTAATGATGCTCATACAAGCTTGAAAACACTTGTATGCATGGAAAATCTCATAGAAATTTATTTAGGAATTTTATGAAGAGAGTGGAGGCCATGAGAGGGATGATTTTGCCATAGTTTAGTTACTAGAATGAATAATGATGATTTAGGGTAGGTTAGGGTCTTATTCATAGAGATTAGGACTAGTTTCAACCCTAGGATTAAACCCTAGTTTCAATCTCAGCACTCAAAACCGAATCTGGCCCCCAAGCTCAACACAATCTCTAAATGGTGCACCAGGCTAAACAGCCCGGCTGGACCAAGTCGACAGCCAAGTCGACAGGGCTGTCGACTTGGGTCCAACCAAGTCGACTCCCAAGTCGACAGGGCTGTCGACTTGGGTACTTTGGCGGGAATTTTCCCGCCTGGCCCAATTGCCCCAAATTTCCAAATTCAAACTTGAATTTGAAATCTGTTTTTACTTTGAAATTTTCTGAAAACTTCGTTAGGCCCTAATCGGGTCATACGGACTCCGATTTTCGAAAACTCGGACTCTATTTCGCGTATTTTTCCGAGACGAACGCAATGGCATAGCCCGTTTCCCTTGATTCAGATTTTAGAATTAAATTCTGCTTCGATTTACGTTATAACTGGTTATTGAAAATACGGGTTGTTACAATTATCTTTGGCATATATGATTCGCAATGCTTATGCCAATACAGAGTGGTTCTTTTGATAATAATCCAACCGGTCTCTGCATATTAACAACGTTAAAATGGTCAAAAACCTCGATAGTCGGTGAGTTAACTATTAAAGAAAAACAAGTGTACAAACAACGATATTATTTCCAAATAGAAATTATATCAATCAATCATCATTTAACATTTATTTCTTTAGTTCATTAATTTACTTACCTCTTGTTTCCATATATTCTAAATTCTTATTGTCGGAAAACAGTTCTGATTCTTATTTGGAAAACAATTCCAAAACTCCTTCACGATCAAACCTTACCATTCCTTAGTTAAGAAGGAAGTCAATCAAGTTGGGGTATAATTACCTCAAAGACCTTAACTGAACAACGTTTTAACTTCAAAATGGTCAAAGTTTATCTTTTAATCTTTTAACAAAACTTCCTTACGAATCTCCCGGATTCTATTTATGAATCCACTTCTTTATTGAAACATTGGTTATAATGATTATGTTATAATCCCTACTTTCGAAATATCTAACTTTAACTATAACTTTTATAATTTTAACTCTAATTGATTAACCATATTTTACTTAACTCCTTTAACTCTATTCGAATAACTATATTAGATTAACCACTTCAATTCTATTCGAATAAACTATATTCGATTAACTCCTTCAAATCTATTCGAATAAACTATATTCGATTTAACTCCTTCAATTCTATTCGAATAAACTAAATTCGATTTACTCCTTTCGAATAACCAATATTCGATAACTCCTCTTAACTCGATTCGAATGACTAATATTCGATAACTCCTTTCGATTAACTAATAATTAATAACTCCTTTTGAATAACTAAATTCGATTAACTCCTTTCGATTAAACTAATCGATACTCCTTTCGAATAACTAAATTCGATTACCCCTTTCCACTCGATTCGAATAATTAATATTCGATAACTCCTTTTCACTCGATTCGATTAACTAATATTCGATAACTCCTTTTAACTCGATTCGAATGACTAATATTCGATAACTCCTTTTCACTCGATTCGAACAATTAATATTCGATAACTCCTTTTAACTCGATTCGAATGACTAATATTCGATAACACCTTTTCACTCGATTCAAATAACTATAATTCGATAACTCCTTTTAACTTGATTCGAATGACTAATACTCGATAACTCCTTTTTCGACCAACTCTGATCGATTTATTCTAATTTGATTAACTCTATTTAAATACTCTATTGGTTAATTCTAACTCTAACTAGTTAACTCAAACTGATCAACTCTAACTGGTCAACTCTAACTGATTAACTCTAATTGATTAACTCTGACTGGTTAACCCAAAATGATTAACTCTGACTGGTCAACTCTAACTGATTAACACTGACTGGTTAACTCTAAATGTTATATTTTAACTCTAATGGACTTCTCTTATTCGAATAACTCCTATTTGATAACGTTTATTCATTTATAAAGATTTACTTTTAGTAACGGTTCTTCACTTTATAAATGTTCTCTTTAGTAACGTTACTTCATTTATAGAAGTGTTCTGTACTCATTCTATTTAAAACTATCAGTGTTAAAACCAATATCTCACCTCTATATAAGTTCAGACTTATATATTCCATTTATCGAATGATAAATATTTAATTTAATATATAAACTGTTATTTATAAATTAATCTTTTCCATTTATCTGTTAAAAACAGATTCCCATTTTCTATTCATTTTCTAAATATTCCTTTGATTTTGTTCTATTTATTTATCAAACAAATATTCCTTTTTATCTTTCTATTTATTTAACAAATAAATATCTCTTTTTAATTCTATTTAAATTCCTAAATAAATAAACCTTTTTTCCTTTATTTATTCCCTAAATAAATAAATCCTTTTTCCTTTATTTATTCCCTAAATAAATAAATCCTTTTACTTTATTTATTCCCTAAATATATAAATAAATCCTTTTACTTTTATTTATTCCCTTTATATTTGATTTACAAATTCAGTTCCTCTATATTTGTTTTACAAATATATTTCCTCTATATTTGATTTACAAATATATTTCCTCTATATTTGATTTACAAACATATTTCCTTTTACAAAATCCTTTTTCTTTTATATATATAAAATTCATTGATTTTATATAAATAAATTATTTTCAAAATATACTATGAAAATCCCTTTTCTACAACCCAGTATTTCTTACGGTATTTAAAATACCAAACAATGGTGATCGATATCATTCAAACATATATAATCAACAACAGATTATATATCACATCATATACACAATATATGAAAAACAGAAAAAAATATGTTGAGGAATCCAGTTGGATTCCTCCAACCTGTTTCCTTGCATCACAGATGTTAAACAACATAATTAACATCGATTTCATTTCGATATGAAATATTCAGCTGAACAGAATCAAGATTCGATTAACGATATATATATATATATATATATATATATATCGTTATCTAATATTTCAACCTATACACAAGCAATTCAACCAAACAGTTAACACACAGCAATCAACAGATACTTATCAGTTTTAAGAATACGTTGTAAAAATAGAACTGTTCAGAGTTGGTGAGTTTTACTCACATTGGCAGTTCATCGTTAAAGAAGATAAACTGTTTGTTTGATTTGAATCAAACAATTTATTTCGCCATAAATTCATACGACCCCAATGGACTTCCAGTCAGTTCCATCATGTAGCGTCCGTCCATACGATCCTGTCAGATCTTGTTTCGCTGAATTCCGATAATATATGACCAAGTTATTGTAATTACCAGTTCATATACAAATTAAATTAAAACAACTTAGATTTAAATTCATATGGGCTTTACCCCTTTTCAACTTGGCCCAACCACTTCCATATAAGCCCACCGCACCACTTTTTCCCCAAGTCAAATGCGCCTCCTTCCTGTAACATCCACGCACCATTTCCACCACTTCTCCGAGCTCGTACTTCCTCTCCTCTCGACTAAACTTCAAACAAAGACCATCTTGATTCATTATTTCTCAAACCCTTTCACCTCGTATAAACCTTATACAACTCGCGGTTCCCTCTCAAAGTGTGTTCATCAGCACTTTCCACGCACAGCTCACGGTTCGAGCGACACTTTTGTTTCCAGAAATTCAATGAACTTTGCCAATACATTCCATTCGACCTCAGGAACACCACGACAAACTCGAATTCATCAATTGATGCTTGACATCTATGAATCCGTCTACCCTAGGTTTCCAGTTGAAAATCAGCAACCTCAAAATCTACATCGAACCCAATAAGTAGTATATGGAATCGAAGCCCTTACGATGTTGAATCCATATATACTTGTTTCTGAATTTATGGATTTTTATTTGAATTGTTTTTTATTTTCTTTTGCTCTGTTTGCTTTTGAAAGGAAAAAATGTGTTTGGTTGATCCTATATATTTACGTTGGGGGTTGGTAACATTTGTGGCTGTCAAAGGAAAGGATGTGGCCTCTTAAGGATCAAAAATCAATTAGGATATTTTTATATATTATTATGCTGCTGGTACTCGTCCTTAAAAATTCCTGTAATCACATATAACATCTAAAAATCACGAAACTAAACATGTAGCTAGAGTTCAACATTACGGTCCCAACAAAACTGGTTTCGTCGAATTCCGACTCCGTTTGCTCACACATCATTTTAACCGTCAAAATACTGACTGTTTTTCACTCTAAAAATCAGTACGGCCACATACTAGCTTCCAAAATCACGGAAATTGAAATCTAACAATAATTTAACATTGTGGATCCAACAAAATTAGTTTCGTCGAATTCTGAGGTCATTTGCAAAACTGGCTATTTTTAAAGCTCTGAATGACCCATTTAAATATATTTAAATATAATTAAATTAAATATAAATAAATTTATATTATCATATATATTCACAATGGAATACCATACAGCTCCAGAATAATCCTGTATGGATTTCTAACTCGATATTTCATCATCAGAGTTATATCGATATTCGATTTATATTTAAATTCCTTTTTAAAATATAAATAATTCCTTTATAAATAATAAAGGAATTCCACAACGACTTTTCTAAAATTTGATTTGGACATAAATCAAAATCTACAAGACGAAATCCCAATTTTTCTCCTCCACTAGAAAAATATACTTCATCAGCTCCTAACATTTCTTGTTTCACAGAAATCCGGTTTAAAATGAACCCTGTACATTCAGTTGAAGTTCAAATTGGCAAAACGCGAACTGCTGCGCCATTTCAAGCTCGATCTTAATTATAATATAATTATACGTTCAAACTATCGTTCAAATAATATATTCGTTATTCTAATTCATTTCTAAACTGAATTAAATATCACAGATGATCCAGTTCACACCATATTGTGAATTCCACTATTTCTGACTATTTCAGAAATTAAATATATTATTATATTATTTATTTTAATTAAATATTCAATATTATTTAATTCTAGTCATTTTAAATATCCAAACCATTATTTAAATAATTAAATTAATTAATTATTCGATCGAAAAATACGGGTCGTTACATTCTTCCCCACTTAAAATAATTTCATCCTCGAAATTGCTAAGGTAGAAAACAAACCCTATTGACTGGTTAGAACTTATTTGTTCACTTCTTAACTTCAGTTTCAACTGAACCAATTTAATTTCAATTAAATTATTAATTAATTCTTATCAACGAAAATTTCAAATAATCTTGAAAATATTCTAACTCCTTAACTTTTCGAAAAATTTCGCTAGCACCTTCTTTGTACTGGTCAATAGGTCAAACTCTAACTCGCCTCTCTGGGCCTTCTCCAACCCAAAAGAAAATCAAACAGCCAAGCGGCTTGCCAATTCGGCTCATCAAAATCTCATGCCATATGAAATATAAACTTGTACCTTTTTGTCGGGCATATCAACTCTATCACTTCCATATGCTATCAACTCAGCATATACCAATGTTATCCCAATCAAATCCTGAAATCACTTTTATCTCCAACACAACCCTTCGCTTTTTACCAAGCCAAATTTTCATTTCAAACTTAGGTTTCATTCTTGATCATGAATCCTTATCTCATAACACAATATCATTTCAAATCAATTTCTATTACTACTTAACTGACTTTACTTTAATTCCAATTTACTTTTACAAATTCCTATTTAATTTGTCTTAAATTAAACAAATCAAAATCTGGGAGTTCTAACATCTTTGTTTTTCTCAAAACAATTCAAAAACAAATTCCTTTGGTAGTAATCCATCACTTAGCAACTCGAAAATGAACATCGATGATGTCTAGCTCATCATCGGGGTTATTTCCCAGCTATCGAAATATATCACTTTCAAAATCATTCTTTAACGCTTTTATTTTGAAATCAGTTCAAAATTTCATTCACAAATGCTTGGAATACAATTTAAAATCTCCCAGGGTCTTAAAATTTACGTATATTTACTCCAAGTCTATTCACAAACTCTGTTCCAAATTTCCAGGGTTTTAATTTCAATTCTGATTCAAATTCAGATTTAATTCATTTTGTAACACTTATACGAGTATTATTTGGTTATATACGTAACCATTTCACTTCTTATAATCTTACTCGATTATAATAACAACCAATATATCAATATATTATAATCATTTCAATATAACTCCTTTATATCAAAAATACAATTTGGGTAAAATTATTTCATTTACCCTCTTTTCAAAATATACCATATCGGTTCATCGTATTCAAGTGTTTAGTAACTCCTATCGATACAGTGGATCAAATTGATCGACCAGAAGTTCATAAGCCACTCAATCAATAAATCTCCACAATATAAAACCATTTTATATTGAATAACAAATACGCTCTCATATATATACACTCAAACTCAATCTAGGGTATTATTAACCCCATCTCTATCGAGTCACGCCAAGAGCCAAGGTAATTACTTAACCTTAGGCTCTGATACCAACTGTAACGGCCCGGAAATTCAGCGATCTTGGTTATCCGATATACAACACATATCGAACATCCAAGGATAGAAAATAACTGGAAAGTTAATGAAAGAAATTAGAGGGTGAGAATAGATAAGATAGAACTTATAGAATAGAAGAAGAAGAAGAACATCATCATCAGAGTAAACACGAATCTCACAGCGGAATGAATAAAATATAGCATAACTTTTGAAATACAAACAGTATATGTATACAATAACATTGCAGAGTACAACACTTACAGCAACATCGGAAATAAACAATAGTTATATAATCCTGAAGCCTCCTGCTCCAAGCTCTCCAAGTGTATCTGAAAAATCCCGACTACTTGACTGCCCGTACAAATTTAGGCACCCAAGAGTTTAGGGAAAACAAACAAATAAACCCTGGGTCAGTTATGGGACTGGTATGAGTAAAATAGTTTAAAACAGTTCGAACAAGTAAAAGATATCTCATAAGACCAAGCCGTATAACGGAACGGGTTTTTCTCTTATGAGAATCCAAAATATCTTTATATCAAAAACCTTTTGATATTATAATAATGTCAATCAACCACAATATAATAATCATCTAGCAGAAACGCTTCCATCTCACGGTCTACATATATAGTATACCATTAAATCGCAAGCACGTATTGGGTAATGGATTTCCAACTATGACAAGTTATGGAACCACCTTTCACTAGTGTACCTCTAGAGAGGAATACACTTGGTTCAACAAGAACATCTTGCAACCCTGCCACACATGGCCGACCACTCATTTCGCTGAGTGTATTGAATGTATATCACCAAAGGTAGGGATCAACAACTGTTTCCCGAATGGGACAGTATCGACAACAGATTTTTAGAAGTAAACGGAACTTTAGATCAGGTGATTATACACCCTAATAGGTGCGACCAACATAGCCATGTTGCCTTCCTGATTTTTTTCATTTCCCGGATGTGAGGCTAGAAGCTACGCTTATCTTTTACAAGCCACATCTTCATTCATTAGAATTTCACATTGTCATACCCTTTAAATCACAAATTGATTTATCCAAAAATAACACGGGTATACAGCTAAGAGAAACGAATTCCTCTGCCACCAAACGTGAATACATTTGAAGAGATCAACTTACGCAATCTATCTGATATACTATGTCAGAACTTCGTCAATACAAATTGTCCTAGGACTGGACAAACCGAAGGCACTATTCAGTATATCCATCTTAAGCACTGTTATCTAAGATTTACACAACAGCCCTTGCACTTTACTCCGTCTTCAATTATCTTTGGCATATATGATTCGCAATGCTTATGCCAATACGGAGTGGTTCTTTTGATAATAATCCAACCGGTCTCTCCATATTAACAACGTTATATTGGTCAAAAACTTCGATAGTCGGTGAGTTAACTATCAAAGAAAAACAGGTGCGCAAACAACGATATTATTTCCAAATAGAAATTATATCGATCAATCATCATTTAACATTTATCTCTTTAGTTCATTAATTTACTTACCTCCTATTTCCATATATTCTAAATTCTTATTGTCAGAAAACATTTCTGATTTTTATTTGGAAAACATTTCCAAAACTCCTTCACGATCAAAACCTTACCATTCCATAGTTAAGAAGGATGTCAATCAAGTTGGGGTATAATTACCTCTCAGACCTTAACTGAACAATGTTTTAACCTTGAAATGGTCAAAGTTTATCTTTTTGCAAAACTTCCTTATGAAACTCTCGGATTCTATTTACGAATCCACTTCTTTATTGAAACATTGGTTATAACGATAACGTTATAATCCCTACTTTCAAAATATCTAACTTTAATTATAACTTTTATTATTTTAACTCTAATCGATTAACCCTATTTGACTTAACTCCTTTAACTCTATTTGAATAACTATATTCGATTAACCCCTTCAATTTTATTCGAATAAACTATATTCGATTAACTCTTTCAATTCTATTCAAATAAACTATTTTCGATTTAACTCCTTCAATTCTACTCGAATAAACTATATTCGATTTACTCCTTTCAAATAACCAATATTCGATAACTCCTCTTAACTCGATTCGAATGACTAATATTCAATAACTCCTTTCAATTAACTAATAATCGATAACTCCTTTCAAATAACTAAATTCGATTAACTCCTTTCGATTAAACTAATCGATACTCCTTTCGAATAACTAAATTCGATTACACCTTTCCACTCGATTCGAATATCTAATATTCGATAACTCCTTTTTACTCGATTCGAATAACTAATATTCGATAACTCCTTTTAACTCAATTCGAATGACTAATATTCGATAACTCCTTTTCACTCGATTCGAATAACTAATATTCGATAACTCCTTTTAACTCGATTCGAATGACTAATATTCGATAACTCCTTTTCACTCGATTCGAAAAACTAATATTTGATAACTCCTTTTAACTTGATTCGAATGACTAATATTCGATAACTCCTTTTTCGACCAACTCTAATTGATTTATTCTAATTCGATTAACTCTATTTAAATTCTCTATTGGTTAATTCTAACTCTAACTGGTTAACTCTAACTGATCAACTCTAACCGGTCAACTCTAACTGATTAACTCTAATTGATTAACTCTGACTGGTCAACCCTAACTGATTAACTCTGACTGGTCAACCCTAACCGATTAACTCTGACTGGTTAACTCTAACTAGTAAATTCTAACTCTATTGACTTCTCTTATTCGAATAACTCCTATTTGATAACGTTTATTCATTTATAAAGATTTACTTTTAGTAACGGTTCTTCACTTTATAAATGTTCTCTTTAGTAACGTTACTTCACTTATACAAGTGTTGTGTACCCATTCTATTTAAAACTATCGGTGTTAAAACCAATATTTCACCTCTATATAAGTTCTAACTTATATATTCCATTTATCGAATGATATATATTTAATTTAATATATAAACTGTTATTTATAAATTAATCTTTTCCATTTACCTGTTAAAAACAGATTCCCATTTTCTATTTATTTTCTAAATATTCCTTTGATTTAGTTCTATTTATTTATCAAATAAATATTTCTTTTTATCTTTCTATTTATTTAACAAATAAATATCTCCTTTTAATTCTATTTAAATTCCTAAATAAATAACCCTTTTTCCTTTATTTATTCCCTAAATAAATAAATCCTTTTTCCTTTATTTATTCCCTAAATAAATAAATCCTTTTACTTTTATTTATTCCCTAAATAAATAAATCCTTTTACTTTTATTTATTCCCTTTATATTTGATTTACAAATATATTTCCTCTATATTTGATTTACAAATATATTTCCTCTATATTTGATTTACAAATATATTTCCTTTTACAAAATCCTTTTTCTTATATATATATAAAATCCATTGATTTTATATAAATAAATTATTTTCAAAATATACTTTGAAAATCCCTTTTCTACATCCTAGTATTTCTTACAGTATTTAAAATACCAAATAATGGTGATTGATATCATTCAAACACATATAATCAACAATAGATTATATATCACATCATATACAAAATATATGAAAAACAGAAAAATATATGTTGAGGAATTTAGTTGGATTCCTCCGACCTATTCCCCTGCATCACAGATGTTAAACAACATAATTAACATCGATTTCATTTCGATATGAAATATTCTGCTGAACAGAATCAATATTCGATTAACGATATATATATATATATATATATATATATATATATATATATATATCGTTATCTACAATTTCAACCAATACACAAGCAATTCAACCAAACAGTTAACACACAGCAATCAACAGATGCTTATCAGTTCTAAGAATACATTGTAAAAATAGAACTATTCAGAGTTGGTGAGTTTTACTCACATTGGCAGTTCATCGTTAAAGAACGATAAACTTTTTGTTTGATTTGAATCAAACAATTTATTTCGCCATAATTCATACGAGCTCCAATGGACTTCCAGTCAGTTCCATCGTGTAGTGTCCGTCCATACGATCCTGTCGGATATTGTTTCGCTGAATTCCGATAATATATGACCAAGTTATTGTAATTACGAGTTCATATACAAATTAAATTAAAAAAACTTAGATTTAAATTCATATGAGCTTTACCCCTTTTCAACTTGGCCCAACCACTTCCATTTAAGCCCACCGCATCTCTTCTTCCCCAAGTCAAATGCGCCTCCTTCCTGTACCATCCACACACCATTTCCACCACTTCTCAGAGCTCGTACTCCCTCTCCTCTCGAGAAAACTTCAAACAAAAACCATCATGATTCATCTTTTCTCAAATCATTTCACCTCGTGTAAACCTTATACAACTCACGGTTCCCTTTCAAAGTGCATTCATCAGCACTTTCCACGCACAACTCACGGTTCAAGCGACACTTTTGTTTCCAGAAATTCACCGAAATTTGCCAATACATTCCATTCGATCTCAGGAACAACACGACAAACTCGAATTCATCGATTGATGCTTGAAATCCGTGAATCCGTCAACCCTAGGTTTCCGATTGAAAATCAGCAACCCCAAAATCTACATCGAACCCAACAAATAGTATATGGAATAGAAGCCCTTACGATGCTGAATCCATATATACTTGTTTCTGAATTTATGGATTTTTACTTGAATTGTTTTTTATTTTCTTTCGCTCCATTTGATTTTGGAAGGGAAAAAATAATGTGTTCGGCTGATCCTATATATTTACGTTGGGAGTTGGTAACATTTGTGGCTGTCAAAGGAAAGGATGTGTCCTCTTAAGGATCAGAAATCAATTGGGATATTTTTATATATTATTATTATTATATTATTATGCTGTTGGTACTCGTCCTTAAAAATTCCTGTAATCACATGTAACATATAAAAATCACGAAACTGGACATGTAGCTAGAGTTCGACATTACGGTCCCAACAAAACTGGTTTCATCGAATTCCGAATCCGTTTGCTCATACAACATATTTTTAACCGTTAAAATACTGACTGATTTTCACTCTAAAAATCGGTACGGCTACATACTGACTTCAAAAATCACGGAAATTGAAATCTAACAATAATTTAACATTGCGGATCCAACAAAATTAGTTTCGTCAAATTCTGAGGTCATTTGCAAAACTGGCTATTTTTAAAGCTCTGAATGACCCATTTAAATATATAAATATATTTAAATATAATTAAATTAAATAGTATATATTCACAGTGGAATACCATATAGCTCCAGAATAATCCTGTATGGATTTCTAACTCGATATTTCATCATTAGAGTTATATCGATATTCGATTTATATTTAAATTCCTTTTTAAAATACAAATAATTCCTTTATAAATTATAAAGGAATTCCACAACGACTTTTCTAAAATTTGATTTGGACATAAATCAAAATCTACAAGACGAAATCCCGATTTTTCTCTTCCACTAGAAAAATATACTTCATCAGCTCCTAACATTTCTTGTTTCACAGAAATCCAGTTTAAAACGAACCATGTACATTCAATTGAAGTTCAAATCACCAAATCGCGAACTATTGCGCCATTTCAAGCTGGATTTTAATTATAATATAATATACATTCAAACTGTTGTTCAATTAATATATTTGTAATTCTAATTCAATTCTAAACTGAATTAAATATCACAGATGATCAAGTTCACACCATATTGTGAATTCCACTATTTCTGACTGTTTCAGAAATTAAATATATTATTATATTATTTATTTTAATTAAATATTCAATATTATTTAATTTTGGTCATTTTAAATAACCAAACCATTATTTAAATAATTAAATTAATTAATTAATTGACCGAAAAATATGGGTCATTATAGTGGACCAATAGAATTGAAGTTATAAATGTTATTTTATAACTAAAGATAGAATTTGGAATATATTGTTTTGAACAGAAGTTATTAAAGGAAATAATTATTTATTATTTATTATTTAAATTTATATGCAATTGTTAACTGGTTTTATAAAGCTAATTCTTACAATAATAAGGGTTATAAGCAAGTAAGCTGAAATTAACGTAACGAATTATAACCGAAATTGATTGTTTTTAGACCAATTAAAATGGGATTATATTGAATTGATTTTTAATTTTTTAATAATAATCAGAGTAAATGGGATTATATAAATTAATTATATTATTAATTAATTTAATTGAAAGAAACTGATTGGAAGTAATTAACAAGTTAATCATGTTTAATGTTGAACGAGTCAACTGTGTTAACTGAAATTGATTATTAAATTAGTATATTAATTTAATGAAGGTGGTTAATGATGAAGTAAACTATTTTTATAAATGGCTGGAAATGAATTATTTATTTAATAATAATTAAAGTAAATGAGATTTTTTTTTAATTAATTAAATTATTAATCAATTTAAATGGAAAGACGAATTGGGATTTATTAACAAATTAATCTAATTTAGAATTAATCTGATTTAGAATTAATCAAGTCAACTGCGTTAACCAAATAGATTATTAAATTGGTTTATTAGTTGCTAATCGAGAAGTAAACCATTTTTATTTTGATAAATGTTTTAAAGATGATTATTATTTATTTAATAATAATCAAAATTGGAAATCTTAGAATTCAAAGTTATTAATGTTGATTTATGAAGTTGTAAAGCCTGTTTTGGTTTAGTAAAGTTTTAGCAATTTGATATTAATAATGAAATGAGTTAAGTTTAATTTTAAGTTTAAATTGAATTCTTATCGGAATTCTATTTAATTTGGTTTTAAAAAATCCAAGGTTTTGAAAAATTATTAGAAGCTAAGTCTTATTAAAATGTGATGTAAACGGTTTTAGTTATTGAAACGAATGATTAAAGCTATGAACTTTCATATGGTCCGTAAATAAAATTAGATAACTGGAAACTAACTGGAGACCAGTAATGTTACATGATTTTCCGAATATTGATCTGATGTTGGTTTCAATTTTCGGGGTTGATATTTAGGGAATTATTTTCTTATTGATTTACGATTGGAAACTAATGGAGTTTTAAAATGGAAATCGAGACAGAAACCCAAATTTGAATTAAAATAGTAAGGCGAGCGTGTTATAAAGGTGCGATCTAGTTTCACTATATTGAATAAGAGATGAGGGTTAATCAAGGTATAACTAAAGTGGAATTTATTTAGTATTGGGAATAAATATGGATTTTGGTATTACAATAGATATCTATCTTAAGATAGGAACGTTGTTGATCAAGGTCTGAGAGGTAATTAAAAAGCCCAAACTTGAACGACTTCAGGATTATCGGAGGATGATATTAGTTGTAATGATGGAGATATTAGAAGTGAATTATTTTGTGAAATAATAATGTAACATTATTTGAAGAAGTTGGAAATATACATATATTGGTATTCCAAAGTAAAGGAATTAATAAGGGCTTGAGAACAGGAAATGATATTATATAGTAAAGAAATAATAAAAGGCTATTTTGTGAAAATATAACGATATTTTCAAAACAAAGAGATGAGATTTGGAATGGGTTATTCTAAAAGGATAAGTGGCGGTTATGGTGTTCAAATAATGAAACAATGGTTTCACAATGGTTGTTTTAAGAATGAAAAGTTGGATCGATTTCCAAATGTTAAATAGTAAATAATGTTTTTAGCAATGTTTTGAAAGATAGTTGAAGGAAATTTTGAATATGATTTTAAGATATTTTCCGAAGTATTAAAATATAAATGATTTGAGAGTATAAATTTGTTAAAACTTATATATTATTGGTATTTCAATTGATATATTATTTTAAAGGCCAACTGATGTTGTGTGCTAAATCAATAGATCTATTTTACTTTTTCTCTAATTATTTATTTTGATAGTTAAATTACCGACTATCAAAATCAGACCCAACACATGATGGTACGGAAAGACCAAGATCAAATTTATATTCGAAAACCATTCCAAGAAATAAATACGAATGTGTCGAAGATATTAATCGAGATAGAGCAATTGAAGACCGTAAATCTTCATAAGAGGAGGAACTACAGTTGAATTTCTCTAGCTGATCCCTAGAGATATATATCTGATAGTTCATGATTGGAATCTACGAATTGCAAGGACTACTCGCTACTGGTTCATGGGGTGAATCCTATATTGGATGCAGTTGGAGAGTTCCTTCAGTTCATCTTGTTCCTGGATGACTTGTATGGGCGGATCTATGACAGAGTATTTTCAAAGTAATCGCGTACGTTGATTTCTTCAAATGTACCATAGTGGTGGTGGAGAACGATGGTTCTCTTAGCTTAATTACTAGAGTATTTTTGTGGACATCAATTAGTGATTTTATGGAGGATTTGACGATGTGGCATTCAAAGTGAATGGTGGCCAGATGTTCCAAAAGAATATTTAACCTCTAGCCTCATCAACCGGGAACGGCACAAAATCCGGTGTCGCATAGCTATGTGGTTCACACCCATCAAAAGGGTATATCATTACCTGATCTAGAGAAATCAAATGCCTTCGGTTGTCCCTTTTTATTTTCTGAACGTATGTTATCGGTTTGGTTGGTTGGCCCCCAACCGTGGTAATGATATATTCGGTACTCTCAAGAGAAGTGAGGGGTCGGTCATGTTTAGCCTGGGTTGCAAGATGTTTTTGTTGAACCCCAATGTATTCATCTCCAAAGGTACATTGTCAGGAAGGTGGTCCCATACCTTGCCAGGAAATCCATTCTCTAATAAGAGCCCGCGGTTTTGATTGTATACTATTATGTGGGGAGTGAGATGTAAGTGTTTCGCTAGATTGCTATTTATTTGTATTTAGACACTATCATTATAGTATTGATTTCAAAAATATTTTGGGTTATCAAAAGGTAAAAATCGTCCGTATTTATGTGTGGATTCGGTCTTACGGTTATCCTTTTCTTTAGAAAAGATTTTTGACGTTAGAATCAAGTTGTGTGATGCCTTTAAACTTAGTTTATTTTTCTCAGTCTGGTTCATCAGACTGATCCGGCATTTGTAATGCTCGGGTTAGCCCGGGTTGTTCAGGTTTAGCTTATCGAACATTGTGAAGATACGAGCTGGAAGAGTTCAAACGTATGATATTATATAGATATTATTCCGCTGTGGGATTGTATATAAGAACAGGTTGTTGTAACTGTTCACATGTGTGAATGTATTCTGATGACTGTAAGTCTTATTTCAAGCTCTCAGTAAAGATTTATTTCAATATTATATTTTTTTCCGCTGTGATGTGATACTCTGATTGTGTTGTATTGGTTCTTCTTCTATTCTAATATTTCTTTCTTTCTTATTTCACCCTATGATTCCTTTCTAATAACTATCTGTGTTTTCGATACTTGATTTTTGCAAGTAATATGAGATTTATCTATTATTGTCAGAATTCGGGCGTCGAATTCTCGCGGTATGTTACAATATGTGTGTGTGTATGTATAAAGGTTTTTAAATATATGATGTGGCTTATTAAAGGAATTTATTAATAAAGGTAGAAAGGTTATTTTAAAGTGTCTTTTCATTAAGAACACTAAATATACATGGATACACATTTTGGCATGAGAAGAAAAGGAGGGATCATGTTGGTAATGCATACAACGTAGAAAGGAGGCTAATGGGGGTACACGAAAGATATTTTGGTAATTCGACAAATTTCCAGTTTTATATCAGCTTACTTTATAATTCATTTCTCATCTTTATCATTCCTTTTTCATTTTCTAAACGTTCTCCTTCTTCATTTATGATTTATTTGCTTCCATAGCCTTTTCAAAATTTTAAAAATCTTTTTCCACTTTTAAACTTCGTACCCACCCTTAACAGTTGAATATGTAAATAATTTATTTAAATATTAATTATTAATTGATTAACAGTACCAAAATATGATTGCTCACATGTGATTGAATCAAGACTAGAGACCGTTTTTGTTGTATCCGGATCGATGTTGTGAATTAAAACGAGTATATGAATCATTATATTTGAATATTAGATGATTTGATGGTCAAAATAGTCTCGAAATGCATGAAAGTATCATTTTAGGGTGCAGTTTCATGACGTAATTTATGCCATCAGAGCCGTAATTATAAGGTGATATAAGCATTCAAGTTTTATGGTGATCAAACGCACTATTTGATTGTACAAGCTCAAAATGCATGACCGCTTACACGGGAATTTGAATACAATAAATATAATATTAATATATCATTATCCATTTAACATAAATTGCAAGATTAGTTGCACTGAGCTTCTATCGACGAGATCTATCCATTTATGGTGATTTGGTAGGTGTGGCTGCAACTATGGCAATGTAGTATTTAAAGAAACAACCAAGTTAGGTCTCATCATTAATGGAAGAAGCGATAGGAAAATTAGAGGACACCGCTATATTTTTCTTGTCAAATAGCACGTCCTTATGCCATTGACCTCGGGTTTGTGTTAGGGATGAGGATCAAGGATCTTAAGGCAAAAAATACACTAGAGCGAGGTGAATAATGTTTTAAAGAATTTATATAAATCTTAACCAATTATCTATTATTCGAACTACTATATGAATCACATAATGAATATTCTAACAAAAACAATCACAGATGCAAATATAAACAAAAGTAAAGTGCAGAAAAGGAAAGAACACACCTGTTAATGTCAAAAATGAACTCTAACACCCCGTGAGATGTGTAAATACCTTTAACCAGTTTAGATCTATAATGCGGGAAACCATAAGCACAAAAGCAATAAAAAGGCAGAGATTTATAGTGGTTCGGCCTTAAATTTGGCCATGTCCACTTTCAAGAGAGATTTCATTATCATTCCCAATGTTACAAGGTAAACAATCTCTATAACTTTGCATATCTTTTCTCTTTACAATCAATTCTCTCTATTCTTCTCTTTAATCTCGTAATTCTCTCAATTTCACCATGGAAATGATTAGATATCTTTGAATATGAAGATTGTTGAAGGAGATCTTCGATAATCGAGCACTTAGACGACCATTGTCGACTTTATGATGATTGAGATGTTGAATCGAAGCTTGAAAGAGGTTTACCGGAGGTTTGGGTGGTTTGGAGTTGTTGAGAAATGAAATTGGAAGTACTTCGTGGTTGGAGAAATCAGCCCCTTCATGGTGGAAATGTGGGGGAATTTATAGGTGTGGAAATGAGGTGTAGTGGCAGGAAATCATGTTTGGAGGTCGTGAGGTTGTTCGAACGACCTAACTTTGAAAGTGCGTGTACGTGCTAGTGTAGTACACATAGATCGTGTAATATGGTGTATAACACACAACTACCTGTCTAATACAATAGTTATGCAAATAAATATAAAGTAGAATAAGATATCATAGATGAGTAAGTGCAGTAAAGGAAAAATCACACCAGAGATTTGTATACTAGTTCGGATCACCGTCCTATGTCCAGTCCCAGACTTCTATCTGGAATTTCACTAATCAACAACCTCACTTAACCCGGAGGAAACTCGTTCACAACACCCGAGCAACCAAACAAGATTTCATGCCTCTGTCAACATGAGGACTTCACAACTTGCCTCTTACAACACGGATGACTTCAATACTTGCCTCTAACAACATGGAGGACTTCAAACAAGACGAGTAGACTTGTAATTTGACAATGTGTGTTCTCAATAACACGAATTTTTCAACTCTTGTACAACCTTCCTATAATCTTATCCTCAAATAGAATATGTGTTTGTGAAGATTTGGAAGATGATATCGTGTTTGAATCAAAAGAATAATATATAAATTCTAGGATTCAAGAATGATATTGTGAAGAATATGAGCATTTGAGTGCTTGAGAGTTCAAGAATGAAATCAACAACATAGAGAATAGATAGAAAGAATTGGTGATTAGAATTGATGATTTCAAAGTGTTTATATAGGAGATAATTAGTTGTAACCTTTGGTAAAGAGTTACAATCAATAGATATGATCATTGATGAAAGAAAGGAGAAGCAACCCTTGGAGGAATGGAAGTGACTATTCAAATAGTTGCTTTTGTTTAAAAACGGTTGACAGGTCAAAAAGGACCAGTAGACAGGAATTTAAAAAATATATATATATATATATATATATATTATATTTATATGTGTGCACGTTCATTGTGCAAGCTGGGTAAAAACGGTCGATCGGTCTATTTTGGGCGATCGACCGGTATAGCCCAGTTTGCACAATTTATGTGCATACATATATGTAAGTGTATATATATATATATAAACATTGATTATTTGAGGATAGATTTTAACAATAATGAACACTATTATCATACCAAATAATCAATTTCTAATGACTAATACCATATGAAGCTGCTTATCAATGAACGTCGCCTTTTTGTTGATCATCGCCCATTACTTTGACATAAATCAAAATTCCTTGACTCAACATTCCCCCCCTTTTTGATTGATGACAATATATCTCTGAATCTCCCCCTGAATTTATGCCTGTATAATAACTGTTATTTCTGCAAACACAATGTTAGTACAACTTTTCCTTATATATATATATATATATATATATATATATATATATATATATATAATGTTAGTTTCATATTTCTTCCCCTTTGTCATCGACAAAAAGTACTAAATAAGCACATAAACATTGAAAGCAATACTAGCAGAGATTAAAGCAGCATATAACACATAACATAGAGCATAAAGTACAGGCATACATAGGTCTGAGTTCAAAAAAAAAATGACACCATTTAGGTACAAGTGCCGGATTAAGTCTGGAAATAATAAAAGCATAAGTTCATAAAAAGATCAAATAAGCTAGCTACTCGGATTCTGTTTCCTCGCCTTCTTCTTCTTCCTCTTCTTTAACTTCAACCATTTGCGATTTACCTCGACCTCCTCTGTGACTAGTGTCAGAGTTATTGCCCTCCTTCGAAGATGTCCAAGTAAAGGACAGAGGAGCTAGACGTTTGTTGGGTCTTGTGCTTGCATGGAAGAAGAGGATATTCCACTAAATATTGCCTCCCATATAGACGTAAAGAATGACTTAAGTTTGTTAATATGCTTATCCATTTTTGTTTCCATATGCTTAAGTCGAGCTTCAAGTAGAAATTGATTTTGAGAAATTGTTCCAAGACTTTCTTTTGTGGAGGAAGTCGAGCGTAGAAGTTTCACCTCTTCGGGTTTTGGACGAGAAGGTTGAGATGAGGTTCCTTGGTGTCCTTGTTCCTTCCATTGTTCGAAAGGAATGATATTAAAATAAGGTACAGGAAGTTTCATTCGCTTGATTGAAGCTTTATTTATGCATTTTGGCTTTGAAATGGTTGACAGAGGAGGATTGATTCCACAATCAAGTAAGAGTCACATAATATATTCATTATAGAAAAGATGCGGCTTATTCAAGTCATTGACTTGTAAGATTTCATCGAAGATCATTTCAATAAATTTTATGCGAATCCCCCCATAAATTGCATATAAACTTCAAAATTTTCTTTGTAAAAAGCGTCAAAATTTCCAATCCAAGGTAAAAGAGAATGCATTAAGGTATGGTGAAGAACTCTAGCCATAGGACGTAAATTAATCGATTTTTTGCTGTCCTTATCATCCTCAATAAATTCATGACTTATTTGATTTTGGATGTGAACAGTACAAAAATTACTTGAAAATTTTTCTCCTCTGGATTCCAAACCAATAACATTTTCCATTCTTTCACAAGAAATAAGAACCTTTTGTCCACATACAACTGACCATAGACATTGAGAAGGATTTTCCGGTTTGTATTTGTCAAGCTTATGGTTAGCATATAAAAGCTTGATCATAACGTGATTAATTTCAACATTATTATGATCAAAATCAAGTAGAGATTCAATATGAGAATTTCTAGCTAATCTTTGAACACTATAGTTTGAGAAATCAGGAAATTTGATAAATGAACCAAGGTGTATGTTAAAATCCTTCATTTGATTCCATCTCTTGGTAGCAACCTGATCAACAAGCCATTTCTTAATCGAACTATCTATTGGTTGGAGTTCGATAGAAGAGGAGGAAGCTTTCTTCGTCTTCTTTTGTGGAGGAGCCATGAAAGAGTTTTGGAATTTTGAAGTCCTAGGGTTTTAGAGATTTTGGACAGGGAAAAGGTAAAGTTAAAAATGAAGTGATAGGTAAAAAAATGACCGTATAGATGAGTGTAAAAACCCTTCAGATCGAAACCAGTCGACTGGTCAATATCTACCGGTCGACTGTTTTCATCCAGAGACCAAAACAGTTGACTGGTGATATTTGACTAGTCGACTGGTCATGTTTGAAAAAATAAAAATAGAAGAGGCCTCAACCAGTCGACTGGTGAGAAATGACCGGTCGACCGTTTTTGTCTAGACAGCAAAACGATCGGCTGGGCCATTCCTACCGGTCGACTGGTTTTTCCAGATTTTTGGTTTTCTAAGTTTTTTCTCTTCTTCCGGTTTTGAGCGGTCTAAACTTTATTGAACTCATTCAAAAAGGAAGTACATATATGTTATAATTATAGAAAAACTTAAATATAATCATAATATATTTGAAAACAAAACTAATGAATGTTGCCGAATTATGCTCAGTTGACTCTTCCTTAACCTCGTTGATTCGGGATGTCCATGGCGACCATTTTGCACCTTCATTATAATTGTAGTTACGATCCCAGGAGTTAGGACTCCTTGAAGATGAAGGAGCATGCTGCATATGTTCATAAACTCCAGGTTTGTTTGTGCCACAGAAAAATGAAGCCATGCGTTCTAAGAGTGATAATCGATGGAAGTAAGTTTTTGCCCGTAGTGGAGTTATCGCTGATGATCCATTTGATGCTTCTGATAGTGATGAATCTCATTTATTTTTTCTCTAGTTCGAGGCGAGAAAAATAGTGTTTTTTTGTACAATTAGACGTAGGGGTATTTCCGGGGGTATGAGTGCATTTTTGAAACACCCCACCTCCGTTAGGGTCACTCTCAAAGGGAATGCCCTAATTTTGGAGGAGGTTTATAAGTATAAGTCACAGATATACAAGACAGATATAAGAACACATATTTGTAAACAGCAACTTTTATTTCATAAAAGCAAATACGTGTTACAACAACATTACCATGATTGTCTTACATCCTTTCCAAAAACATAACATAACACTTTCATAATCTGTCTTGATTACATTATTTAAAGAAGCATAAGAAAAACATAAATAAACTACAAAAGCCCCATAGTGGTTGTCCAAAGCCATAGTTCAAAACGAAAAGATCCAAGCAATACATTTCTCCTCTTCAAGCTGGGTATTAAGGCCGGTCAAGCTGCAGTGTTCCCTCCCTGTGGACCTGGGGGGGAGGGGGGAAACGGAAGAAAAGAAGACGAAAGAAAAGTAGAGTCAGACATAAAGCCTGAGTAAGTCTAGGACTATTATGTCTATGAATAAAGAACTGGGTATGATAAGTATAAACAAGAAGTGGGAAAGCACTATAAACTTGGTTAAGTTGTCTAGGGTCGAATATACTATCGTACCCCATATTAATCTCTGAACCCATATAAACTAGTTCCCAACTGGCACCCCATAATCAGGGTGAAGTGATCCATTCTATGATGATCGGCTCCTACTCGCATAGTTACATGTGTCTTACGGCCCCCGATGTTGTAGTTACATATGCTGGTCCCACCATGGGGTGTATCAAGTCCCATGGCGGCGGCCCGACACAACCCTAGAATGCACAGGTATGCTACTGGTGCCCAGTGCCTTATTTTTCTGCGCCGGAGTGTGTGCACGCCCGCACCCCGTTAGAACCTACACTGCTACACCACCGCCGTCGATTTGACCTCTTACAATCAGCCCAGTAATCGTGCCCCACCCTGCCTAGTTTCAGGGTATCATGATACACCTTCTAGGGTTACTGCTAAAAGGGTCCCCCGTTACTAGGTTTTCTATCTCTAGCCAACATGCTAAGTTGGTTAAGTGTTTTCTAACCTAACCCCCACCAGTCCGTTTAGTTTAGCATGTTCCATTTTGATTAAGTCTTTAGTCCACTTAATCCTAACAATCCTGACTCAGCTTTAATTGTCTTATTAAAGCCTTGACCTCTCACATTAGACAGGTATTGTTGTGGCTGCCTGTTGCCGGTTGGTTCCGGGCAGTCTTACGCCACAACTCAGTCTAACCTCGGGTCCTTATTGGGCTCCATGTTTAACCACCCACATTGGATAGGTATTGTTGTGACTACTGGACAGCCGGGCGGTTCCGGGCAGGTTTACATCACAACTCAATCCAACCTCGGGTTAAACACATTGTATTTTCTACATTTACATATTTTGTCTTTCTTCTTTATTTTTCTTATATGTAAATATTTGCGGCCCATTAAAAATCAATGGTGTGAAGGTTACACCAATCATGGGCCCAACCCATACTTGAATTTGGGCCCCTTTTCTTTATATTTTCATTTATTAATAAATTTAACCCAACGTTATTTTCCCCCGTTTAATACGTCCGTTTATTATATATATGTTGGGCTTAGCCCTTTTAAGCCCAACCTAGCCATGCGAAAAGGGGAGGCTTAAAGCGTGATTACATACACAAAAAGGGGAATGTGAACGCATGAACTTGCAATGTGACGTTGGAACTACAAAATAGAAACTGGTGTACTTGCATAGTAGTAACATATACTTTGGTCATAAAGCATAAGTGACATGAATCAAACCATGTAAACTTGTAGTTAAGTTAAGAATATCACTATTGACACATAGGCTTAACTACAACATAAACCTATATTTTATTTAGGCATAATATCAAACATAAGCAAATCATGTTTATAAGATTACTACATGTTTACAAAGGTGCTTACTTTTGTGACTAATACAAAAGTATACTTTAACTAGAATTAATCCATCTTAATCATGATTCTAAATCTATTCACATATACTTATGGCATAAATATTTCTAACATGAAATCATGATTTTTGCTTTAGTCATGCAAACTTGCAAATGGGATTTTGAATCTAACCTAGCTATGTACCACATATGTCATCATATAATTCTTGTTAACAATATAGACCTAACATGGTTTTCAATTATGCAAAATATCAATCATAGCCTAGTCATATTCATAAATTCACAAAGAGGTTTTCTAGTACAAAAGTATGGCTTAATACATAGATCATGATGCCAAATTTTCAACATAATTTTATATGGATTATAATAACCCAAATTTGCTCCAATTACTCACAAAATGATTTTTGTATAGAAATACACATTATGATGGCATAGTAGCCAAACCCCAAACTTGCATGAATTTCAATTAAACAACTACATACATGTAGCTTCAACATGGATTACATAATTTGCGAATATTCCAAACGTATACTTGCATAAAACTACCGCAAACATGTAGTTTTTATAATGAATAACATGCTTTGCAAATATCCAAACGTATACAATATTCCAAATCGATAAGAATCATAGTAACGCACAATTATGAATTACTTTATCACCACAAATCGAGTATACAAACCAACACAGTTATTTGTTCATACCAAAATAATACTCTACTTACAATTGTGTGGCGAATTCTCAAATTTAGGGATTTGAAGATGCGATTCCTTGTTGATTTGATTTGTTTAAGTTGCTTTATGCTTTAGAATTTTCCTCCTAGTCTTCTCCCAAATTGGTGGCTACTCCTAGTCGTTCCTCAGCAGCATGATGGCTTTGTTCTTATTTTTGAATGAATAGATTAGGTTGAGTCTAGGGTCATTTTTATAGAGTTTATGAACTGATTAGGACCATCGATGTTGCTTGGATTGATCGTAGCCATTCATTCGAAAGAGAGACCAATTAGAGCCTGCCACCTAGCCCTAATGACAAAGCAAGCTTCTGAAAATCGGCCAAACACAGACCTGGCCAGCCAGGACTAGACCAGACCTGGCCAGCAGGTCATTTTTGACCTGGGCGCACTTGGCAGGTGCGCCAGGTCAAAAATGTACTGGCGCACTTCACAAGTGCGCCAGTTCATTTTTGTTCTGGCGCACTTCCCAAGTGCGCCAGTGCATTCTGACCCTTCTCCGGTTTTTCGCCCAACTTCGTTCGTCCATAACTTCTTCATACGATATCCGTTTCGGGCAAACTCAGACTCTATCTCAAGCAGAATTCCGAGACGAACGCAATGGTGTATCCCGTTTCCCTTAATTCTTTGATTTAAAATTAATTATACTTTAATTTGTAAATTTCACAGTTATAGAATACACGGGGTGTTACAATTTTGATCTGCTTTTCGGTGTTTCAGGAGAATAGTATTCCTCAGGTTCAGAACTTGTAACCGAAATGTGTGACCTTTGTGCACATTCATTGCAGATATGAGCCATATTGATGTATTGAGAACCTTAAAATATAGACTTGGAGTTGAGGAGATGTGAGACTAAGATATAGAGAGTGGTTAAACGTAAGTTGAAAGACGATGAATGATATTATAAGGATGAGTTAGAAATACTATGTTGTACATAATAGCTAAAATTTTGAAAATTAAAAGCGCCGGATAAGAAAAGAACTTAATAATTCATATGTATATAACTTTAGAGTTTAAATATCAAGTTCAGTTCTAGAGGTCAAGCCAAGCTCTCTACGTAAAGAAATAAAACTTGATTCAAGTAGAGGCTTAGTAAAAATGTCCCCTAGTTGATGATCAGTTTGGACATATTCGACAATTACAAACACATATCGACTATGATTTAATGACTGAACCTGTGTTGGTCCGAATAAATCCATATGTAGTAGCTCAAGTGGTTGTAATGTTGATATGACTTTCTTGGATTTAAATGATGATTTAGTCAATTTTCCTAATTGACATACATCACAAATGTTATCAACCGTAAAACTCATTTTGGGTAGTACTCTAACTAGATCGTTTTTGGATAGCTTATCGACAGTTCTAAAGTTTATGTGACAGAAACATTTGTGCCATAGCCATGGATCATTATCATTTGCTACAAGACACATATCTGAATTATGATTGACATTCATATTCAGAATATAAATATTTCTGTCTCTATATCCTTCGAAAACTAACTTATGATCTTTATCTAAGATACTACACTTGTTATCAGAAAAGGAAATGGTAAAACCCTTGTCACATAACTGACTAATACTAAGTAGATTGTGTTTCAAATTTCTAACTAGCATGACATTAGTAATAAGAGGCAAGTTAGATGTACCGCAATTGCTCACATCGCCTTTGCCAATGATATAGCCTTTTGAATTATCTCCAAAAGTGACGGAGCCACCATCTAAGTAAGTAATATTTGTCAATAATCTCTTATCTCCAGTCATATGCTTCAAGCAACCACTATCCTATATCCACTTTCCTCTTTTCTTAATGTGACGACCCCAAACCCCGTACTCACGGTGGCAAGGGTTATCTTTGGAATATAACACAGAAACAGATAATAGCAAAACAGAATTAAAATAAATACACCAGATAATGAACAATAGAATATACTGGATAAAAGTAATCATCAGAGTTACACAGTATATAGGATCATGCTTAGTAAAAATACAGTTTAGTTATACATAAATGTCTACAGCGGAAAACAAACAAAATATGTACAATAGGAGCTGAACAGCATAAAAAGAGATAAATGATAGAATCCATCTTCAGCTCCAGCTATCCAGATAAAGCCTGCTAAACCTGAATACAAGGCTGCCCGTGTAGAAAAAGGGGCACCCGAGTTTGAAAGTGAAACAAACTACGAGTCAGTCATGGGACTGGTATGAGAAATCTACTCAACACATATATAATTTGGCAAATCACAGGACCACGCCACTTTCGTGGAGCGGGTTTACTCCATTGGATTGCCAGTGCTTTAAAACAAATCCTTCTTTTAACCATCGCAATGCTTTTTATAAA
>JASFAX010003004.1:0-43931 GCA_030737875.1 Allium sativum | reverse complement strand
AGCTTTCGAGATCCACTCTTGGAGTTTGAAGATTATTGGGTTTTCTCATTTATATCTACCTGTTCAGTTATCTTTGTCATTCTGTTTCAGATTGTTATCAGTTATTTATTGTATTAGACTTCCGCTGAATTATTTATGTAAACTCTGATGTCAAGCTTCATGAACTACTATTGTATTTTAATTTTTCCGCTGTGAGATATTATATTGCTTGTATCTGTTTCTGTGATCTGTGATTTGTTCTATTTACCTCAGAAGCTAATAACAATCTGTTGTTTTGGACGTTTCGAGTTGGCTTATTTTGTCAATTCGGCACGGTCAAAATGGCGGGTCGTTATAATAAACGAAATCGTAACGTCGCGGTAGTTCATAGTTTTACGTTTTAAAATTAAAATGAATGTACATGATCCATTATAAGTTGGAATTCTATGAAACAAGAATCGTTTGAATCTATTTGATAGTAATTTTCTAATAAAGAGAAAAATCGAGTTTTCATATTGTAGATTTTTAGTTATGTCCAAATCAAAAATTTAAAATAGTCGCTATGAAATCGTTTATAAACAATAATGTTAAATTATTGTATGGAAATAAATTTCATGGCGATGCGATATCGTATGTAATTTCGACAGCCATAAACGCCTAACTAGTCCACATAGCAATTAATTTAATTAGAAGGTATTTGTATATAAATAGAACTAAGGATCGAATTAAGACGAGAGACTAGTTCCATTAAATTCATATTGACGTTTAGACGTATGTTTTGTTAAATTTGGAGACCAGAGATTTTGGTGTCCAAAATAGCGTTGTTTTACGCGTAAAATATCGTTTTGGGTGAACTATCTTGGAATACGATGAAACTTGTGTCATTCGGTCCATATTAGTAAGTTATTATAGGATTTCAATTTTCGTATCAATCGGATTTACCGTTTGATCGTCGGAAGGGTAAACGTCTAGGTTTTTATTTAACCATTTTATTGATTTAATTTGAAACTTAAGAATAACAAATTTTCAAACGACCTCAAAATTCAACAAACAAATTTTATAAAATCCAAAGTAATTAATTATTGTAAGTTTTCAAGTTTTAAGATTTTTGGAGTTAATATGTGGTCGTGACATTATGACATTATAAATGAATTTTCACAAATGATCTCGGAATTCGACGAAACCAGTTCCATCGTGTCCGGAATATTTAAATACGCTAGGGTTTCAATTTTCCTCTCAATTGGAGGTCATATATGCTAGTTTATGAGTGAAACTTACAGCGTAAGTTTCGCAAGTAATAAAGTAATATTAAAATTCAGATATAAATATTCCACTTAAACCCTAACGCGTCAAACAACGAAATTTGTGGTCATATCCAGGTAGCCGTCGCCTTATTCAAACCAAAGGCCGAAATTTCGCAATCATTTTCTTTGTTGATATTCAATTACACACCTCGATTCGAAAACTTCTCAACATGAAAATCATTCAGCTTGATGTGCTCTTGAAAGTGGATGGAGGAGATGGCCAGTGGCGACCCACGATGATCAGAAACGGAAACAACATCGAAACGACGGGCGTTAAAAGACATTTTTGAATCTAGGCCGCCATCGAATTTAATGCAGTTACAGGCGCTGATTAATGGGCCTCAGGTGCATTCGCCGTCGGTGTCAGATCATCTCATGGAGGCGCGAAGACTTATTTTTGTTTTCGAGCGCGCAGGATGTACGTAGCCGGTGTGTGTTGTTTCAAAGGGAAATTCGAATGGGAAGAAGGATTGTTATCGACCTGGTTAGGCTAATAGAAAGTAACTAATTTATTAAATTATAATTAGGGTTAAGTTAATAATATTTAAATCGTTATACTTAAAATGCTAATAACCCGTTTATAGGTTATCAGAATGGAACAAAACTGGATCTATTAGGATCGTGTTGACGAAGGCTACGCTATCGAGCTATTTTGGTTGGCTTCAAAACTATCGAGAATTTATTTAATTTTAAACGGCTATTTAAAATTAAATGAAACGACCTGAATTCATTGAACCGTCAAATCGGAAATTAAATTGTGAGTCAACTCTCACGCTTTTCTGGAATTCTATGATGTGCTAAATTCATATAACTATAATTTATAGTTAATAGTTTAAATTGAATGATTGGGTGCCTTGGTTGCTTGTTTGTTGTTTAATGATTGTCAACGTTTATATTTACGTCGTATTGGATGATATAGTTTAAAACATTTCACATGCTATTTTGAAATGATATTATGGATTGTAATGCAGGGAAGACCATGTTGGAGGAATCAAACTGGATTCCTCAAATATTTGGTATGTTATTTGTTTACATATTGCTCATGTATGAATTGTTTACCCCAAATAATATTATACCCTGATTGGATATTGGTTGTTAATTGGATGTAGATTATTGAATTTAAATTCAACAATCATTGTGCTTTAATCAATAAACAATATTTATTAAGTGGTTGGTAGTGAATGACTTAAACCCGTCTTTTTAGACGTTGATTTGCTGTTAGGCAAATTGACGCGATTGAAGTTATAAAATTTAATTTTGTAACGAAATGAAAGTTTTCAAGTTTATATTTATAAGTTATTCTAAATAGATGTTTTATAAATATATCAATATTTATAATCGTATTTTTCAAGAAATTGTTAAACTATTTATATGTAGTAAAATTTTGTGTTTTTAATAAATAAGGAAGTAAGAAATATACCATAAGGTTAATGATCTGAAATAATTGTTCAAGGAAACAATTAAACGGGTTTATATTAAATTAATTATATTTTTGATTAATTTAATAAGGAGGATCAAAGGAAACCGATTAATGGTTAATTGTGTTTTTCAAGTTGACTTAGTCGACCGTTAAAATGGAATTGTTTATTTAAACTGTTAACTTAATAAAAACGGTTTTAACAAATAATTTTTTTAAAACTTAACGAGTAATCTTGGAGATTAAATAACTATTTAATTAGCCATGTTTAAAAGCAATTGTCGAGTTGTTTATTAATATTAATTAAAATAATCAAATTTGAAATAAGTTTTTATTGAAAATATTTAAATAATTTTGTAAAGAGATTTTAAGATAAAACCAAGTAATATAAACAAGGCATAATCTAAAGCAATAATTTCAAGTAATCGAGTTGTACGAAAATTTTAGTGGAACTTTGAAAAAGTTTTTGCATAAGGATTTTATGATAAATCTTGGTATTATAAACGAGGTGTAAACAAAGATGAGCATTTTAAAACAATTGTTTTACTAAAAAGAGTTGAAACATTTGTAATTGGAAGAGTTCTTCAAAGGCAAGTAATGGTTTATAAAACCATATTTAAACAAAATGGAATATTAAATAGAATTATAGGATCTGTTTTTGAGTTACAAACTATTATTAATTCTAAGATAAGAACGTTGTCAATCAAGGTTTGACAATTAAATAAAATATTCCAACTTGAACGACTTCACCATTATCAAAAGGATGATACTAGTTTGTAATGATAAAGGAAGTTGGAAATAGTTATTATTTCCATAAAGGAAATATTCCAACTTTATATTGCAAGATTTAGAGATTTATTGTAAACCATTAAGTTTTAATGTAAACAGTGTTTATCTTGACATTATTTTGGCTCAGATAAGATTTGGTGATAAAAACTATACCAATTGGTTGAGTTTATGGGATAATATGGCAATATCTCGAAATAGGAAATATAAAGTAGGGGGTTTGGTAAATGTTTTCCTAGGTAATGGAAATTGGAGTGTTCTACCGAGATAAATATAGAGAATATTTTTGTAAGAATCGATTAAGAGTTTTAAATAAATGATTTCAAATGAAAATGTTTGAGCTGCCAATATACTTGACCATGCTGTTTGGAATTGATAGTTAAAACCCCAATTATAATTGGAATTTCTTATTGGACCTTTGACGTGTTGTTTCAAAGAGACCGAGATGGGAACTAGACCGAAACCCACTTCGAACCAACGTTGCGTTTGAAACTAGCTATTTTGTTTGAATATTTAAATTGGTTTTAAATTTTGATTTGAGAAGATTAAAGGATTTTTATTTA
Organism: Allium sativum; assembly: GCA_030737875.1. Taxonomy (NCBI): domain Eukaryota; kingdom Viridiplantae; phylum Streptophyta; class Magnoliopsida; order Asparagales; family Amaryllidaceae; genus Allium; species Allium sativum. Next base: position 39,882 of record JASFAX010003004.1, on the reverse strand, counting down.
TTATTTAACTGAAGTTTGAACGTATAATTTATATTTAAATTATAAACAAGCTCGTAACGTCGCGATAGTTCGTAGTTTTACGTTTTGAACTTCAAATGAATGTACAAGATCCAACAAAAGTCGGAATTCTTTGAAACAAGAATCGTTTGAATCTATTTGATAATAATTTTCTAATGAAAGAGGAAAATCAAGTTTTCATATTACAGATTTTTAGTTATGCCCAAATCAAAATTTTAAAATAGTCGCTATGGAATCGTTTATAGACCATAATGTTATATTTAATAAAATAAATAGATATTTAATAAATTAAAAATCATTATTACTTAAAATTTTATCGAAATGGTTTCTGAATAATTATAGATGCTATTGGGATATTATGGAAGTTGATAAAATATTTAGTTTGATATTAATTTGGTAGAAAATATGTATTTTGATATTATTATAATCCAATTAAAAATAGCCAATTTTGAAACAGTCACGGATTTTAACGAAATCAGTTTCATTGGATCCGTATTGTTAAAATATTGTATGGAAATAAATTTTATGGCGATACGATATCGTATATGACTTCGGCAGCCATAAACGCCTAGCTAGTCTGTGTAGCAATTAATTAAATTAAATTAATTTAATTAGAAGATATTTGTATATAACAAAAGCTAACGATCGAATTAAGACGCAAGACCAGTTCCACTGAATTCGTATTGACGTTTAGAGATGTGATATGTATGGTTTTTTAATTTTGGAGACCAGGGATTTTAACGTCCAAAATAGCATTGTTTTACGCGTAAAATATCGTTCTGGGTGAACAATCTCGAAATGCGACGAAACATGTGTCATTGGATCCATATAAGTATGTTATTATAGGATTTCGATTTTCGTATCGATCGGATTTACCGTTTGATCGTGGTAAGCGTAATCGCCTAGACTTTTATTTAACGATTTAATTTGAAACTTAAGAATAATAAACTTTCAAACGACCTCATAATTCAACGAAACAAATTTTATAAAATCCATAGTGATTAATTATTATAAGATTTTCAGTTTCAATATTTTTGGAGTTAATACGTGGTCATGTGTAATTTAAATGCGTATCGATTCACATCGTGATATTATAAAGGAATTTTAACAAACGATCTCAAAATTCGACGAAACTAGTTCCATCATGTTCGGACTTTTTAAATATCCTAGGGTTTCAATTTTTGCCCCAACCGAAGGTCGTATGGGCTAGTTTTTGAGTGAAAATTACGACGTAATTTTCGATAGTGATAAAATAATATTAAAATTCAGATATAAATATTTGCTTAAACCCTAACGCGTCAAACAATGAAATTTTTGGTCAATTCCAGGTAGCCGACACCTTATTCAAACTAACGTCTGAAATTTCGTAACCATTCACTTTGTTGATCTTCAATTACACACCTCAATTCGAAACTTCTCTACATGAAAATCATTCATCTTGATGAGCTCTTGAAAATGGATGGAGGAGATGGCCAGTGGCAACCAACGATGATCGGAAACAATGCTGAAATGACAGTCGTTTGAAGACGTTTTCTGAAGCCAGGCCTCTTTCGAGTTTAACGCGGTTACATGCATTGATTAAGGGGCCCCAGGTGCATTCGCCGCCGGTGTTAGATCATCTCCAGGTCATCTCATGGAGGTGCGACGACTTATTTTTGTTTTCGAGCGTGCGTCATGTCTGTAGACGGTGCATGTTGTTTCATAGGCAAGTTCGAACAAGAAGAAGGATTGTTATCGGCCTGGTTAGGCTACTAAAAAGTAATTAATTTATTAAATTATAATTAGAGTTAAGTTAATTATATTTAAAATGTTAATAACCCGTTCATAGGTTATCAGTGTTGATGCACAAGATTTTTTTATTCAAGTCAACAACGAAACGAAGATCAAATAAAAGAGTTAGTTTACATATGTGTGCATGTTTAGTTGTGTTAGATAAATATTAAAATCTATCCTAATTTAATATAACACAAATACACGGAATTTGATAAATTATATGTAGAAAAAGGGCTAGAAAAATAGCCATTACTGGGCAACATGCACGGAATTTGATAAAAATATATACATATATATGAATAAATAGCTAGACCATTACTGTGCAACATGCCCTGAACCAGTCGACTGGTTCATTTAAAACCAGTCGTATGGTCAGGCAAATTTTGCCTAGTAACGGCTACTTTTTGCTATTTTTAAATATATATACGATTTAAACTTTTTAACCAGTTGACTGTGATTTTCAGACCAGTTGACTGATCCGAAAATAGCAGCCATTTTTATGAAAGGACATCATCTTTCATAAAGAGATTCCTCTTCATTTTTGAATAGAAATGGGTGCATCTCTTCGATAAAATTCTTCATGAAAGATCTCCACTCTTCAACTATTATATATAAATTACAAACTTGGTTTTCAAATCAACGATTCTTTCCAAATCTATTCTATCTCTTGATCTACATTTCTGCTTATTCGTGCATTCTAAAAATCTTTCAAATATTCAATTTACTTGTTGAATCATTGAAATTGTTTCATATCTCTTGATTTAATAAGTAATATACTTTCTTCAATCGTCACATACACGTTATATACTTGAGAATAAGATTATAGGAAGGGTGTACTTAACTGTTGGCTATTCAGTGTTGATTCGAGAACACAATCAGAAGTCAAAATCTTGTTTTTTGGTGAAGTCCTATGTTGATGCTCAGGCGTAGGACCCATGTTGGTGCTCGGGTGTATTATTGACTGGTTCCTCCGGGTGAAGATAGAGTGTTGAATTCGAGAAGGATTCTGGGACTGGACGTGAAGTCCGAACCAATGTAAAATTCCTGGTGTCACTTTACTTACTGCATTTCCTTATTTGTAATATATCATATCAGTTAATATTTATTTGCATAACTATTGTATTAGACAAGGTAGAATATCATATTCACTTCCGCGTAATCCATATAAAAAGATCCTAAGTCACACGACTTTTCATTTGGTATCGGAGCTTGGTTATTGCTTAACCGTACACCCGTTATTTGATTTCTAGTTAATATGGATAATAACACTAACCCTACCATGAACACAAACACTGGATTCACTAAAGGTCAATTTACTGCACGACCTCCATTTTTCAGTGGCTTAAACTATAGTTATTGGGCTGCACATTTGAGAATATACATGCAAGCTAATGGTTTTGATTCATGGAATATCACTCAAAAAGAATACACACAACATACTACAAATTATACTGAATGGTCAAATACTAAAAAAGCTGAAGCTACTGCTAGTGCTAAAGCTATGGATATGTTGCATTGTGCCTTGGATAGAAACGAGTTTAACCGATTTTGTTTGTGCAATACTGCATACGAAATTTGGCAAAAACTCAAAATAACTCATGAAGGAACTAACAAGGTTAAACAAAGCAAGATATCCATGCTTAAAAATCAATTTCAGAATTTTAGGATGAATGAAAATCAATCTATTAATTATATTTATTCACAGTTTCAAAAAATTTATCGTTCATTATTGGGCTTAGGAGAAAAATATACAGATTTTGATATTGTTTCAAAGATATTAAACTCTTTGAAGGATGAGTGGGAAAGAAAGGTTTTAGCTAACAAAGAAGCTAATGATCTTTCAACCATGAAACCCGAAGAGTTAATAGGTAATCTTATGTCGTATGAAGTCAATTTGCAGGCTAAAAAGATTCATGCTCAAGACAAGAAAAATCTAGCTTTCCATGTTGACAAGAAGAATCAGATTCAAACGAAGAAGACTTTGCATTCGTAGCCAAAAAATTTAGAAAATTCCTAAAATATAAGAAGAACTAGAATAAGAATGTGAAAAAGAATTCTACAAAAGAAATTGATCCACCCTTGGTTGAGTGCTTCAATTGCCACAAAACCAGACACTATCAAAAACATTGTCCAGAATTAAATAAATATCGCATCAAAAAGGAGAAATCAAAGAAGCGAGCTTTCTCAGTCATTTGGGATAATTTAGATTCTTCATCTTTTGAGAGTGATAATGATAGTGACAATGAACAAGCAAATGTATGCTTCATGGCAAAAGAGACCGAGGTTAGTGATTTTACTTACGAAGAAATGGTTGAAATTAATACGGAAATTTTAGAATCTAAAAATAATTTTAAGAGACAAATATAAACAAGCAAACGAAGATTAAAAAAAAGGCAGAATTTGAATGAGATTTGCTAAAAGATGAAAAAGATATTTTAGAGGATGAAATTAGAAACCTTCAAGAATCTCTATCAAATGCAAATTCTCAACTTTACCTACTGAGTCAAGAAATTGAAACTCAAAAGGAAAAGAATAATATACTTGTTTATGAAAATCATTACTTGAACAATAAGGTTAAAATTATAGAATTAGAAAATTCTAGTCTTAAGTTTAAATTAGATGATATTTCAAAAAATGTTAACAATTTAAATAAAGGCAGAGAGAATTTAAGATATTAGAAAATTCTCAACCAACATCTAGTAAAAAAGGATTAGGTTATGTGCGAAAAGTTACTTCTAAGAAAAAATCTAGTTTTAACAAACTGGTAACACCTAGTTATAAGAAACCTGAAATTGGTTCAAATAAAAATTTCTCTAGATATTGTTAATATATGGGTTTCTAAAACAAATAATCATTTTATTAGGAATAAGTATATTAAAAATTTCTTAGATACTGTACATAATGATATTAATTATATTTTTAAAGGGACTCTGAACCCTCTTGGGTTTGGTTTCCTAAGACCTAACTCTTAGGACCTAACAGAGAAGGAGGCCCTAACAGAGAAGAGTGGTACCAGGAATTTTAATATATTTTTTTCATATACCAGTAATTTTAATTATTTTTGCAGGATACAACTCAAAATAATGGAAGATAGATGCTTATCAGTGACTGGTCATGACAAAGAACAAGGAGACAACATTTAAAAAGTCATTAAGAAAATTATGGTATCTATTTGCTTCTCACTTCTTATATATATATATATACACACACTTTAGTAAAAAAAAAATTAAACATTTGTTACTGTTTTGCTAAAAATTTCATAAAATGAGTTTAAACTATATGATCTATATAAAGAAGTCAAAAATAAATTTTTGTACTCATAAGGTAGTGAACCTAGGTATTTGCATTTTTTAATCTATTCTATGCAACTAAATAAGTTTTATTGGTTTTCACATTCAAGTTACGTTACTCCTGAATTTTACGGCTAAAACTATTTATAGATAGTTCTATTATTATCAAACAAACCATTCTTTAAACTAGTGGTCTCAAATCATCTCACCACCCGTTCCTTTATTTCAGTTGCTAGTTTATAGCTTTTCTTTTTTTATATATATTCAAAGAAGCTTTCTCCTTCTTTAAAAAAACAATAGTTATTATCCCTCCGAATAAAAACAAAAGCTCAATACAACATGTCAAAGAAATCAACTTCCTCAAAATCATCACCATCTACTCCGACAAAATAATCGGAGAAAACATATTCTGAATCCATTGATATTATGATCTCTCCAACTACAAATAAAGAACCAAGGTTACAGTGGCAAGATTATCGTACTGGGGCTACTTCAAATGCAAAGAAAAAAAGGCAACTCTATGTGTCACCCTGTACACAATATAAGATCGACGAGATACTTCACTATCAGTAGGAGCAGATGAAGCTCCAACGTGAACTATATTTCGAACAAAAACAAATCTCACACAGATTGAGTTTCCTTGAACAAAATTGCACTTCGGGCTTGCATAAAATCTGTTGTTTTAGAACCACGACATCATCCGCTATCCACAACTCCAGAAACTCCAAAAAGAGCATCCACAACTTGGAGTCCATGGAAGAAAACTCCCAAGGATCCTAAGTATAGTCCCATTTCATGGGACAAGGAAAACGAGGGAGTTGAAACAAAATCTCCTAGAAAATCAATTTCTTTGGAGCCAGACTAATGTGATGATCATGTTTTCCATTTTTCCTTTTGAATTATGTTAATAAAATTTGCATTGACTGAAAATGCAAGAGATAAGGATGTTTTCTTGGTGTTCGATACTAAAAAAATTCTCTTTATTATTGAATTCATATTATAAGATAATCTTTATCACTAATTAGAGTGATTGAATAACTAGAATTTAATAATAAAATTTCTTTCCAAAACAAGCGATAAAAACAGTTAAACAAACATATAGTTATATATATAAAAAGAATGCAAAACAGAAAAACTGGAAAAACCAGTTTGTTAGCCACCAGTCGACTAATGGATTTCGAACCAATCGACTGGTAAGCAATTCCGACGGTAATTTTCGATCACCCGAATTTTTTCTTTGTAACCTCCTAAACTCTTTTCTACTTCATTCTAAAACCTATTTTTCTCCACTAAAAAAAAACCTAAGCCTTCGCCCATTAGAAAATTTTGATTTTTACATCTTATTTCATCGAATTAATGGCTCCTCCACAAAAAAGACCAAGAAAAGGTGCATCATCATCTAAAGAGAAACCCATAGATTCATACATCTCTTAATGGCTATGGAATGATGCTGCAAAAAATAGGTGGAGGAAAATGGGGAAATTAAAGTTTATTGAAGGAGTATATGTTAAATTTCCTGATTTCGAGACATACGGTCTACAAAGATTAGCACAAAAAGGGAGGCTTGAGTCTTTGATGGATTATAATCAGAATAATCAGAGAATCAAAACTGTCATGGTAAAACTTTTCTAAACCAATCTGAATTTGGATCATCCTGTTCTCAAAAATCCAGAAAATTGCACTTGGAGCCTATTATGCGGCAAACCAGTGTTTCTTACTACCGAAAGGCTAGGTAATATATTGAATTCTCCATCGGATGGGATACCATTAGGAGAAGTTGAGTGTGATATTGGAGATAGAGATGAGGTTAGTCATGTGTTCATTGACGATGATTCAGATGGATCACGTACTAAAGTTTTACGTCCTAATGCAAAGCTACTACATCATGCTCTTACTCGAATGATCTTGCCTCGCACCGGAACTTTTGATTTATTCTATGTCGAGACATTCTGGGCCTTATATGCAATCTACAACGAAACTCCGGTCAATTGGATGCAAACAATCTTGGATCACATCTTGCTTTATACTAATTAAACTCCAACTTACTTTTACTACGGTGAGTATCTTATGCGTATTTCTGCAAATGCTGAAATACCCGAACCTGCATCCGACAAGCTAGAGGTAAGAATTCTTGATAATAAGAACTTGAAAATGATGAAGATGCCAGCTTCGTTTCGCAGAATTTTGAGCTTAGAAGAGTGGAAGAAAAGGGAGACAGATCAACCATCGTCTAGTGCCTCTCACACTGATCCAGAAGACGTTCGCTTAACGAATGATTCACAAACTACTCGTTAAGCAATTGACGTTATTGCTTGTAACCAACTTCTTCTAGAAGCAAGGCTTAAAAGAATTGATAAAAAGGTTGACAAGAAATTTGATAAATTCAAGAAATTTCTCAGAAATATGCAGAATGCGATTTCTTGTACTCTTGCATCGTTAAGTCAAGCCACGGATCGAGTTAAAGGCCAATATAGCCTATCAATTGGACATCTTCGGAAAGTACGGAATCCGACGCTGTCTAAGCATGTTTTGGTAATATGTTTGCTTATGTTTTTCTAATAAGTATGCTTATCTCCTTCTTGAACTCGATAAAACTTATGGGATCTGTACTAAGTTATCACTCTTTATTTTGGTTATGGAACTTTAAGAGGCTTGTACTATATGGCCTCATATGTATTTCAAACTTTATTTTGTTGTTTGTTCTTTAAGACAATTCCCATGTTGTAATTTTATCTAGTTGCTTGTTGCTTTCTACTACGTCAAAATTGGTTTAATATTCTCTCTCGATTACTGCTTTATCATGATACTTATTCTTTTTAATCGATGACAAAGATATGTTACCATTATATACACTAACATTTTGTTATAGGAAACGGTAAGTATATTATATTATATGCACTAACAAAATGTTGTTGAAAAGATTTTGATTCAGGGGGTGACGAATATATGCAAGCATACATTCAGGGAGAGCAAACCAATATCTCAACAAAAATGCGAGGTGTTGTCATCAATCAAAAAAGGCGGAGAATGTTGATTCACAAGATTTTTAATCCAAGACAACAATGAAATGAAGATCAAATCAAAGAGTTAGTTCATATATATATATATATATGTGTGTGTGTGTGTGTGTGTGTGTGTGTGTGTGTTTAGTTGTGTTAGATAAATGTTAAAATCTATCCTCATTTTATATAACACAAATGCACAGAATTTGATACATACATACATACATACACACACACACACACACACACACACATATATATATGGCTAGATAAACAACCATTACTGGGCAACATGCCCTGAACCAGTCGACTAGTTCATTTTAGACCAGTCGACTGGTTCATTTTAGACCAGTCGACTGGTTAGGAAAATTTTGCCCAGTAACGGCTACTTTCTGCTATTTTTAAATATATATATGATTTATACTTTTTAACCAATTGACTGGTGATTTTCAGACCAGTTGACTGGTCCAAAAGTAACAGCCATTTTTATGAAAGGACATCATCTTTCATAAAGAGATTCCTCTTCATTTATGAATAGAAATCGGTGCTTCTCTTCGGTAAAACTCTTCATGAAAGATCTCTACTCTTCAACTATTATATATACACTACAAACTTTGTTTTCAAATCACCGATTCTGTCCAAATCTATTCTACCTCTTGATCTACATTTTTGCTTATTCTTGCATTCTAAAAAGCTTTCAAATATTCAAATTACTTATTGAATCATTGAAATTATTTCATAACTCTTGATTCAATAAGTAATATACTTCCTTCAATCTTCACATACACATTATATGCTTGAGAATAAGATTATAGGAAGGGTGTACTTAACTTTTGGCTATTCGGTGTTGATTAGAGAACACAGTCAGAAGTCAAACTCTTGTTATTTGTTGAAGTCCTGTGTTGGTTCTCAGGCGGGAGATCCATGTTGGTGCTAGGGTGTATTGTTGACCTGTTCCTTCGGGTGAAGATATGGTGTTGATAGTGAATTCTAGAAGGAGTCTGGGACTGGACGTGGGACGGGAAGTCCAAACTAGTATAAAATTCCGGTTGTCACTTTACTTACTTCATTTCCTTATTTGTGATATATCATATCAGTTAATATTTATTTGAATAACTATTGTATTAGACAAGGTAGAATATCATATTCTTTTTTGCATAATTCATATAGAAAGATCCTAAGTCACACGAATTTTCAATTAGAATGGAACAAAATTGGATCCTTTAGGATTGTGGCTGTGCTATCGAGCTATTTTGGTCAACTTCAGAACTCTCGGTAAATATTCTTTAATTTTAAACGGCTGTTTAAAATTTAATGAAACGACTTGAATTCATCGAACCGTCAAATCGAAAATTAAATTGTAAGTTAATTCTCATGCTTTTCTGGAATTATATAATGTATTAAATTCATATAACTATAATTTATAGTTAATAGTTTAAATTGGATGATTGGGTGCCTTAGTTGCTTGTTTGTTGTTTAATGGTTGTCGACGTTTATATTTACATCGTATTGGATGATATAGTTTAAAATATTTCACATGCTATTATGAAATGATATTATGGATTGTAATTCAGGGAAGAACAGGTTGGCGGAATCCAACTTGATTCCTCAAATATTTGGTATGTTATTTGTTTGCATATTGTTGATGTATGAATTTTTACCCCAAATAATATTATACCCTAATTGGATAGGTTGTTTATTGGATGTAGATTGTTGAATTTAATTTCAAAAATCATTGTGTTTTAACCAATAAACAGTATTGGTTAAGTGGTTGACAGTGAATGGCTTAAACCCGTCCTTTTAGATGTTGATTTTCCATTAGGCGAGTTGACGCGATTGAAGTTATAAATTTTAATTTTATAACGAAATTGGAGTTTTCAAGTTTATATTTATAGGTTATTATAAATAGACTTTTTATAAATATATCAATATTTATAATCATATTTTACAGGGAAATTATTAAACGATTTATATATAGTAAATTCTTGTGTTTTTAATAAATAAGGAAGTCAGAAATTTACTAGAAGGTTAATAATGTGAAATAATTGTTCAAGGAAATAGTTAAATGAGTTTATATTAAATTAATTACATTTTTAATTAATTTAATAACAAGGTAAGGAAACCCGTTAACGGTTAATTGTGTCTTTCAAGTTGACTTAGTCAACCGTTTAAAATGGAATTTTTATTTAAGTTGTTAATTTAATAGAAATACTTTTAACAAATAATTGTTTTAAAACTTAAGGAGTAATATTAGAGGTTAAATAAATATTTAATTAACTATGTTTAAAAGCTATTGTCGAGTTGTTTATTAATACTAGTTAAAAGTAATCAAATTTGAAATTAGTTTTTAATTGAAAATGATTAAAGAAATTTATAAAGAGATTGTAAGATAAAACCAAGTGATATAAACAAGGCATAATCTAATGCAATAATTTCAAGTAATCGAGTTGTAATAAAATTGTAGTAGAACTTTGAAAAAGGTTGTGTATAAGGATTTGATAATAAATCCAGGTTTTATAAACGAGGTGTAAACAAAGATGAGATTTTTAAATAATTGTTTTACTAAAAAGAATTGAAACACTTGTAACTGGAAGAGTTCTTCAAAGGCAAGTAATTGTTTATAAAACCATATTTAAACAAATTGGAATAGTAAATAGGATTTATAGGATCTGTTTTTGAGTTACGAACTATTATTTACTCTAAGATAAGAACGCTGTTGATCAAGGTCTGAGAGGTAAATAAAATACCCTAACTTGAACGACTTCACCATTATTAAAAGGATGATACTAGTTTGTAATGATAAAGGAAGTTGGAAATAGTTATTATTTCCATAAAGGAAATATTCCAACTTTATATTGGAAGATTTAGAGATTTAATGTAAACCATTAGGTTTTAATGTAAACAATATTTTATCCTAACGTTATTTTGGCTCAGATAAGATTTGGTGATAAAATCTATACTAATTGGTTGAGTGTGTATATACATAATGGTATTTTGAGGTAAAGTAGATAAAGAGGTTTATGGGAAGTATGGCAACATTTCAAATGAATAAATATAAAGTAAGTGGTTTGGTAAATGTTAAATGGAAACAGGAGTGTTTTTGTTGAGATAAATATAGAGAATGTTTTTTTAGAATCAATTGAGAATTTTAAATAAAAGATTTTAAATGAAAATGCTTGAGCTGTCAATATAATTTACCGTGTTGTTTGGAACTGAGAGTTAAAACCCCAATTATCAATGGAATATCTTATAGGACCTTTGACGAGTTGTTTCAAAGAGATCGCAATGGGAACTAGACCCAAACCCACTTCGAACCAACATTGTGTTTGAAACTTACTTGCATAGATATATAAAAATGGAGCATTGAAGACCATGGATCTTCATGAGCGACATAACTACTCATTGAATTTCGTTGGGTAGCCCCTGGAGATTTTTCGACTAGTATGTAACGTCCCGTATTTTTGGTAGTCAGATATTTAATTTAATTTATTATTTTAAATATTGAATTAAAATTATAAATGGATTTGTAATATAGAATTTGTTTATATAAAAAAGTTTAAAAGTTAAATTTATATTTAAATTATAAACAGGCTCGTAACGTTGCGGTAGTTTGTAATATTTCGTTTTGAACTTCAATTGAAAATACAAAATCCATTTAAGTTGTAATTCTTTGAAACAAGAATCGTTCGAATCTAATTGATTATATTATTCCAATGAAAAAGAAAAATGGAGATTTCATATTATATATCATAAGTTATGTCCAATTCAAATTTTCAAATAGTCATCATGGAATCATTTATAAACGATAACGTTTATTTAATAAAATATAAAAGATTTTTTGTATAATTTGAATATCGTTTAACCCAGGATTTGTAATGTTGAGTTTAAAATCTATACTGGTTTATGATGGAGCTGTATGATACTTCATTTGGAGATATACGACTATGATAATTCATTATTATTTAAAATAGAGTTTATTTTGGATTTAATTATATTACATCAATGTTATAAAGGCTTTAGAAATAGCCGTTATTCAAACAACCTCCGTTTTTGACGAAACGAATTTATTGGAATACATATAGCTAATTATTGTTAGATCATATTCGTTTGGAGCAAGTTAGAGTTGTTTTATTTGTATGTGTAATTTAAAGGTGAACCGATAAATAAATTGAAATTAAAATAACGTCGCGGTTTTCAACGAAACAAATTTCATTAGGACTGGAATGTTGAGACATAGCGGTATGTCCATTTTCTTTGTGATTGGAGTTCGCGTATGTCGGTGCAAATGTAACGATTAACGGTAAACAACGATATAAGCGGTAGAGTTTAACATAGTATAAAATAAAATAAAATATTTAAGCTTCACTCTTAAGTAAGATCAGGTACAAAACAACAACTACCTAAAATATTATACGAAACAACCTATATACTAAAACATAGCTAGGATTAAATACTTAACACTATACAATGCAGCGGTCTCCTACTCTATCATTCAAATGCAAACACTGCACATACCTAACACAAAACACACTGCCTAGCTTATATAGTCACGCAGAAAATTGTACCAGAGCCAACCATGTTGAAATAAAAGAAACATACACAAATTCTTTTATTTGTACAAATGTAAACCTGTCCTACATTAACATACTTAAGCCCAAAGTAGAAGATGTCAACGCTTATTTCTAAATACTTATGCAAAACCATACTTGCAGATAACTCATGCATAGGTATTTGCATTGCTTAACTCCTACACCGATCAATGATGCCATCATCATCAACGCAGTCCTTACCTATGATTTAAACCCCCTAACCTACCATTCGAAAGAAATTATTCCTATCTTCTCATTTCTCTCCTTTAATAAATATGTGTTATTTGATTTCGTTTCTATCTTCTTCCTGCAATGAAAAACTACAACCTCCATATTTCTTTCCAACCGAGCATATATATGTATGCCCTCTTTTTAGAAAACAAGGGAGAAACCACAAGATTCGATTTGAAAATTTCATTTAACCAAACTGAAGGAGACACTAACCCATACACTACGAACAACCGAAAATCAATGTATCTTCCCCATTTCAAGTTTTGAAACCCGTTACCTAAATCAAAAATCTTCTTACAACCGAGTTTTAGAGTTTGACGAGCACTTCACTTTGATTGGTGGGGATAACATTTCGATCACCGTGGTGGCCAGAATTTACCCATGAAGGCTAGTGTGTTCGTAGGGTTTTACTTGCAACTGGAGAAGGCAAGGTTGACTGGACTTACGACAAAGGAGGGCAGCGCTGAGGTGCTCCTATCGGCGGTGTCATATGGGTTGAGGATGGACTGGGGGTTGATGTAGCGATTTCTTTTGGATGGAAGTCTGTTAATGTGTGAAGAAGTTGCAAGGGGTAGCAGGAAGAAATAAAAGATGTGGGGGCAGAATGAGTAACATGGGGAACAAATAACCTAGGGAATGGAATTAAATTTTGGTCTGCTGAATCATTTTAGTTCGACCACTTTATTCGTATAAAAAAAGAAATGGAAATGTTGGCTTGCAAATCGTTGGCCATGCAAAGAGAATGGACCTGGCCTATTAAATCCTTTCATGGGGTAATTAGTTTAGTTTAAAATTTAATTAGGAAGTTAATTAATTATTAAATTTAAATCGTTAACTGATAATGTTAGTAATTTTTTACTAGGTTATTGGAATTGAACGAAACTTGCTACACTAGAATCGTGGTGACGAGATCTACATTTTGGAATTATTTTGGACAAGGAAGGAGATAGTAGAAATTCACAGTTAAATTAAACGACTATTTAATTTAATTGGAACTGAACCATTTCAGAAATAAATAAAAGCAAAGTGAGTATAACTCACTCAGTTTTAACCCATTTATATTTCATATAAGTCAGAATTTATTTTGTGTGCTATGGTTGATAATTGTTTGTTGTATGCAGAATGTTTATATACCTATTGGATGAATTAGTTAATTTAAAATATTCGTTTAATTTGAATGAAATCTAATCGTTATTCTAATGATATATTTCCAAATGAGGTAACTTACCTAGTTGGTTATGTTTTTAATAATATAAATGTATTAAATTAAAATATGGATGCTTGGATTTCTGTTATTTATTTATTGCTGAATATTATTTTTGTTTATTTGAATTAAATGATATTATTTGAGGTAACCTATTTGGATGTAAAGAAAAACAGGTTGGATATTTTTCAGCCAGACGGGTCCTTTTAAAACCTTTCAAAACCTTTGTTAGTGGCGGCAGAGAAATCATCATCTTCTTCTTTTACCTCATCTTTTTCCTTCGATTCAACCTTCCCTCCTCTTTCATCTCGCTCTCCTCCTTCTAAACCCCTGATCCACCACCTTCTTATGACAATCCCACTTCCTCGACAAGTACTCCTTTTGATATCAATTCAGCAAATCCATCAAAGGTTTCTTTTCCTTCATTTGTGAAATTAGATTACGCATCTCTATTCAGATCTACACCTCGTAACGCTGGATCGTACAAGCCAATTAACTTCGAAATTGTATGAGATGGTAGGAAGAAGACAATTCCAAATCTAGTCAAGCAGGAAGCCTCAATTACTGGAATAATTTTCTGATCAGCTTTTTTCTTAATGGTACATTATCATTTCAAGAAGTTTCTAATTTTTTACATAGGCGCTGGAAGTTAACTGGAGAGATTGACATTAAATCAGATGGTTTTCATTTTTATTTCAAATTCATAAATGAGTATGATAGAGAGAAGATTCTCAGATCTAATCCTATTTTCATTCGTGGTAGGATGTTTATCATCTCTATTTGGGATCCATCAATTGGATGTGCTCAATCACAAACTAAAAAGATCCCTATATGGATCCATCTATATAGATTCCCCATTATTTTATGGACTTTATTTGGTATTAACTGGCTAGTAAATCATGTAGGAAGGCTTATATGTTATGATACTAGCACTGAAAGGTTGGATATGTTTAGATATGCGAAGGCATTAATAGAAATATCACCTGAATATGAATTACTTGATGCTATTGAGGTAGATGGTTTGGGGGATATTGGTACTATAGTGAAAATCAATTATGATTGGAGACCTACGATATATGTTAACTGTAAGGTTTTTGGCTATGACTCTGTTCATTGTGAGTTACATGTCGAGAATAATAGGGATAAAATGCATCAGGTTAATGTTGACATGAGAGAATTTCATGTAGAGGAGAATGTGCAACCACATAGGAACTCATTTTCTAATATAGGCCAGGACAAATGAACTAATGTGTACAATAAGGAAAAACAATATTGGAGAAAGAAGGATGTAGAAAATAATAAGGGTGATGCAAATAATGCTGCAAGGGTAGGCAATGTAAGCGTAAACCCATTTTCTAATTTAGCTTCTGATGTAATGGATAATAATGAGGGTGATACTAATGAACATGTACAAGAAGAGGTTATAACTGATAGAGCAGAACTACTTGTTAATGTAATCAATGAGGACCAGGCTAATGTGGAAATGGCTAGTAATGTTGTATCTGGGGATGATGTTACATTTAGGAATTTTTTTGATGATACTAATATTCATTCAGGCAGTGCAGAGAAGGTTTCAGATTTTACTTCTAGATCTACATGTTTGGGTTCTTCTACATCTTTTTTTACTAGGTTTTCATCTTGTTCTTCCACTGTTAATGTTGCTGCATCTAGTTCATCTATCTCTTGCACCGTGTCATGCTCTTCAACATATAGTCATGGCTTGCCTGCATCGGGCAGTTCTAATTCTACTGTGGCTGGCATAACAAGTTCAAGTGCAAAGCAGTCTCAATCCCCATATGCAAATTTGAAGCCACATGATCATATTCTCTTACCTCCACTAGCCTCCATGTCCTCTGCTATACCACAGTCAGCTTATCCCTCATCTAAATCTAAGGGGAAAAAAACTTAAAGGAAAATTTTGGGAAGATGATGATCTAGATGAGGTGCATAAGTTTAATATTGAGGATATACTACCTGCTAGAAGTAATGTGAAGTCAATGAAAAGACATACGAGGAGCAATCCATCACCATTATTCGATCCTTTCTTCACATAAGTATGAGATTTGGTTGGTAATAAAGACCCTTCTGGTTATGTTGGTATGCATCTGATTACTATTTTGAAAGTGTGGGTTGGTAGCAGTTCTTGTCCAAGTTTACTGGCATCCAATGATGTTATTGCGGCATTAATATTATTTAAGTTATTTGTTGTAAAAAAAATCAATTCTTAGTAGACATTTCAGTCATTGTGAGTTAATGTCGGTGAAAGTTGTTATAGAGAATGTTGGAGACATAGCATACTTGTATATTCTTGAGTATGTATTGTAAATATTTTAGTGACTAATAAAATTTTGCACTTAACTTTAAAAAAAAAAAAACAGGTTGGAGTGATCCAACTGGATTCCTCAAATTCATTGCTTATTTTCATATTACAATCATATGAACTGTTTTACCAATATGACTGGATAATTGATTTGGTTGTTAACTATTGAATTGAAATTTAATGGTTGTTATGATATTAACCAATGGGAAATATTGGTTCGGTAATTGGCAACATATGGCCTATAAATAAATCGTTTTATAAATGTTGACTTATCATCAGGTGAATAGACAGAAATGAAATTTAAAATTTATTTTATAACTGAAGATAGATATTTAAAACTATTATTTTGAATGAAAGATATTTTAAAGGAAATAAATACTTATTATTTAAATTATAAGTAATTATTACGTGATTTTATAAAAAAAATCTTATGTTAATAAGCATTATAAGCAGATGAGTAGAAATTAATGTAATGGTTAAAAGTTGGATTAATTATTTCTAAGAAGCAATTAAATGGAGTTATTTAAATTAATTTAAAGGGAGAATTAATTGGAATTGATTAACGTGATAATCGTGTTTTGAGTTGACTAAGTCAACTAATTTAACTGGGATTGATTATTAAATTAAATTAGTTTATTGTTAATTAATATATTGAAATAGCATAACGAATATTCATTTTAAATTTTAATAAGAGTCTAATAAGAAATTTACTATTTATTTTTGTTAATGAATAAATTAACTACTTCACCGGTGGTTAATGAGGAAGTAAATTATTATTTTAATTAGTAATAATTTAAGGAATTACTTCTTAAATAAAATACATTTAAGTACGTAACCGATTTTAGAATGGAATATGGTTAAAGTTTGAAAAGAGGTTATGAATGGGTTTTATATTGAACCCAAGTTTTATAACAAAGTTATAAAAGAGATTTTAAGAAAATACGATAGCTTAAAATAGATGTTTACTTAATATTTAAATTAAGCAAGAAGAGATCGAGATAGAAAGGGGTTTATATTAAACCTGAGTTTTTAAATAAGGCTCATAAAAGAGATGTGAAGTTAAACGTTGATTTCAAATTGATGATAATTAATAGTGAAAATAAGTGAAATGAATAGAATTGAAACGATATTTTCAAAATGGAAATGGTTAAATGGATTATCAGTGGAATAATACGAGTTAATAAGGAGTTAAGATATGAAATTAAAGAATTAGAACCCAACTGGAGATTGGTTGAGTTGAGTGATTTTCTGAGTGTAAATCTGATGTTGATTTCGGTATTTGAGGTTGATACTTAGGGAGTTATTCTCTTACTAATTTAGGATCAGGGACTAATGAATGTTGAATTATATAAATGCATAAATAAGTAAAGGATATTAAAAAGAAGTTGATAATATATATAAATGATATTTCTACAGTAAAAGAAATAGAAGGAGATTGGTGAAAATATAATGATATTCCGAAGTAAGGAGATAAGTTTTAGAATGAGTTTATTCTAAATAAATAAGTGACGACTATTGTTTTCAAGTAATAAAGCAAAAGTGATTTTGTAACATTGTTTTTATGAATAATAAGTTGAATTGATTTCCCAGTTATGGATAATAAATAATGTTGTAGCAAATATTTTGCAAATGATAGAAAAATGGAAAATTGAGATGGTTGTAAGATATTTTTCTAAATATTTAAATGTAATGATTTTGCAAATACTACTATATTATAATAAGAAGAAAATATCGGGTTTTGAAATATTGAAAGGTTACGATGTTTTAATTAGTTTTAATTTAAAAGGCCAAGTGATGGTGAGTACTGAAGCAGTAAATTTATTTTTATGGGTTGAATGGTTGTTTATTTGATAGTTAAATAACCGACTATCAAATCTGACCTATACGATTGTTTGCACGGAAAGACTGGGATCAAATAATATTTGAAAACCATTACGACCAGCAAACAAAAAATGGAGAAGATATCAGACGTTGATCAAGATGAAGCAATTGAAGACCATAAATCTTCATAAAATAGAAGAATTACTTAAATCTCTGGTTAACTCCTATTTTTTTATAACTCTACTATATATTAACTTAACCTATGATTTATGACCAGAGATATACTGTGGTTCTGTTGTGGTTGAAATTTATAGATTTGCAAGGACTACTCGCTACTGATTTGTAGGGTAATTCCTAGGATGTGGTAGGAGGGTGCCTTCGTTTCATCTTGTTCCTGGATGACTTGTATGGACGAATGTATGACAGAGTATTTCTTAAGAATCATGTACATTGATTTCTATAAATGTATTTATGTAGATGGATGGGAAGACACCTTCTCTTAGCTTAAACACCCAGAGTATTTTCGTGGACGTCAATTAGTGATCTGGCGGATCTGACGATGTGACATTCAAAGTAAATGGTGATACGTTGTTCTTAAGGTAATGTTAAACCTAAAGCCTCTTCAACCGAGAAATGGCAAGAATCGGGCAGGCAACATGGCTAAGTGGGTCGCTTCCAATTGAGGTGTATTATTACATATCTAGAGAAAGTCCATTTCCTTCTTTAATCTATCGACGTCGTTCCTTTTTGGGAAACAGTGGGTAGCTCCCAACCGTTGGTGATATACGTTCGATACACTTAAGCGAAGTGAGTGGTTGATCATGTGCGGCCGAGTTGCAAGATGTTCTTGTTGAACTCATTGTATTCCCCTCTAGGGATACACTATCGTAAGGTAGTTCCATACCTTGTCATAGTTGGAAATCCAATCTCCAATAAGAGCCCATTGTTTTTTATTATATACTATGTGTGCAAAGCGTGAGATGCAAGCGTTCTTCAAGATGGTTGTTTATTTGATTTAGACATTATTATAATATCAGAATAAACTTTGATATCAAAAATGCTTTGGGTTATCGTAAGGTAAAAACCGTCCGAGTTTATATGTGGACCGGTCTTACGATTATCCTTTTCTTTCGAAAAGAAATGTTTTGACTTTAAAATCAAGTTGGATGATATCTATAAACTTAGCGAGTTTTCTCACTTTGGTCCATCAGATTGATCCGGCGATTGCAATGCTCCGGTTAGACCGAGTTTTACAGGTTTAGGTTTGGATGCTGCGAACTTCAGAAGACGTGTTGGAGGAGTTCAAACGTATGATATATATTTAGTGTGTACTCCGTTGTGTGTTGCATATGAGGACAGATTGTTATAACAGTCCAGATGTGTTGGTTGGATGTCGTACTCTGATGATTGTAAGTATTTATTTCAAGCTCTCAATAAAAAAATCATTTCTATATTATATTTCATTCTGCTGCGATGTGAGACACTAATTCTGTTATGTTGTTATTCTTCATGTTTTTCTTCTATTCTAGTACTTCTTTCTTTCTTATCTCACCCTCTATTTTCTTTCAATAATTATCTGGTGTTTTGACAAGTAATATGGGTTTTAAGTATTATTGTCGAAATTCGGGCATCGAATTCCCTGGGTTGTTACAGTAGTATCTTGGCATAAGATTTAATAATAACTTTGGCTCTGTGGCGTTAGTAACACCCTAGATTGAGTTTGAGTGTATATATTTGAGAAAGCGTATTTGTAGATTTTATATAAATATTTTATATTGTGTTATTTGATTGGTTCAATTTTGAACTAGCAATTGACACAATATCATTTTGTAAAGAGGGTAAATAAAATAATTTTTCCCAAATTATATCTTTGTATAAAAAAGTAATAATTTTATCAAATTATGGAGATATTGGGTTGTTTGGTTGATTTGAATGAAAATTCACATTTTATTATAAAATTTGAACCGTTTAATATAACAAAGGATAATTTCCATGTAAAATTTAAAGAGAAAATGGATGATTTTTGAATAAAGTCATAATTTGGATTTTTAAATAGGAGTGAACTAATTAGAAAATAAATTACTTAATTGAATATGGAATTGGAATTTAACTTGGTTAAGTGAAGATAAAATTGGAATTTGGAATTAAATGAATAATAATTGAATGGAAATCAATCGAATATTAATCGATTGATATTTAAGTATGTTAAAGCCAAGTGAGTGTTACTAAAGTAAATATTAATATTGAATATTAACTGAAGTTAATATGAATTAAATGATTGGGTTATGTTGATTGTGCATTGTTTGTTGATTATTTGTTAGATAGGTCGAATATAAATTCATCAATAGTTTAATAAGAGTTGAATGAATTGAAAACTGAATTCCATTATGATAAAATTAAATGGAATCGTATATGAATTAAAACTGGATGATTTAAGCCTATGTTGCATACACCTTTTAAAATAAATGATACTTCATGTTTGATTTTGGGGAAATTGGTATGAAATACTATTTAAGAATTTCAAGTATTGTTGCTTGCATGTTGAATTGAGTTAAGTACAGGTACCAAAAGGTTGTGAGGGTTGATTTCGATTGCATAAGTTGTACCTACATTGAGTAAATATGCTTAATAGCGCTCGCACAAGGTACGACTACGCGGAAATATAAATTATATTTTTTGAAAAAAAAAATCCGACCGTGTGAGTCGATGTATATTGTTTACACCAAAATTAGCACTGGCCAAATATAAAGAAGCAAAAGGTCTAGAATAGGGAAAGCAAAAGGTTTCAGGTAGCGAAACCTAACCATAGAGAAAAGGGCCGTGAAGAGGGCTAGGGAGTTACCAAAAGCAAGGACCGAAAGCCATCGACATAGTTTCAGTTCGGAAAGTGTTACTACCAAAATTCAACACCAAGACAGACTATCGGTGAAGGGGTATCGAACAACCACCATCATAAAGGAATGACCTGAAAGTGTGGATCTAGCATTAGGCTAAAGACGAGAGAAGAAAAGGAGCAATTGGGACGGTAAGCAATTGATACCCTCATCATAGATGGAAGCTTAGAGCTGATACAAGGAAATAATGTCAGTAGGGTAGCATCGACACAGAAGGCAGCTAACGTGAACTCAATTCCAAAGGGAAATAACTTGAAACCGGAAGCAGATAGAAAGAAAAGACAAAAACTTATAACCCGAAACCAACGGAATGGCAAGAGGAACCAAGCCAAAGAAGAGGAGATGAAAGGGATAATGACACTAATTTACTTAGTGAAGATACAGAAGGAGATGAAGGCATCAAAGATTTGAAAAGCCGAAACATAAGTAAAATATCCCGTAACAGCTATCGGGGTCAAATATTGTCTACCACCGTGGAACAACTTCAGGAAGCAATGGAAGATGTAACAGGGGCATCCTTCCAGAAGACCGAAATCCACTCCATAGACCTACTGAAAGCAAACTAAAGCTTCTGGGAAGAAGAGCTATCCATACTAACTTGCTTAGTGTCGATACCAAAAGGAGCGACGGTCCCCAGAACCTGGGAAGTTGAAGCACGAGAGCAAATACTATGAAGGCTTAAATGCAAAACCGGAAGCCTATTGCCGAAAGCCATTCCCAAAGCTATCTATACCAACGGGCTTGGTATCGATACGAAAAGTAGAAACAACATCAAAGAAAAGCTCCAAAGTCCGAGACTAGATTTCTGAAAGCCAAGACCGACACACCGAAGGCTCTGTTATATCTATTAACAATGCCAAAAGAGTGGTTGATAACCAAGGCAACGAGAACGAAAAGGTGAAGGGAGGCCGACACATAGCTGCCACACCCGAAAGCAGCTTCTGCTGGACCATTGACAAAAGGGGTCCCGATTTGTCTATAAATAAGACCGCAAGGGTCACATTTTGGGAGACTTTTTCCTCATTCCACAACCTTATACTCATTTCTAGGAAAGAAAAACCTAATTTGTAAATCAAATTGGGGATTTCTTATGTAACCTCCTCCATGAATAAAATCATCAAAGCCCTTAAAGTGGACATAGGTTCACTCCAAACCGAACCACTATAAATTGTGTGTTCTTACTATTTTGCATATTATGTTGTATATTGTTGTGCTTATGTTGTTTAACGCTTCTCAACGCAACCTTTCCAATCACCTAACTACCCTTAATACGTAAGCCAAATTACCGAAACACCCTTACGCAAGCCATTTAGCTTCCTAACTTGTGTTGAGTTTAGGTAACCCTTTTCCCAAGGTAACTATTGGTCCTTGAGTCTCCTAAGTGTGATACTCACCTCTTGAGGGAGGAATAACTAATCTCCAGGTTTAAGAACTTGATATTTAGGAAACGGTGAACTAACTCAAGCTTGTCGGAATAAATTAATCCTGTACTTAGACTTAATTTCGGTGTTGGCGAAAAATATCATTAATATTTTGGTGCTAGAAGGGGGCTCGAACCTCCGACCTTGTGGTTAACATCCATATCCCTAACTGTGTTGTTCCGTCCCGGATAGACTAAGTTTTGAAGAAGTAAGAACAAAGGAAAAGAGTTTGGGCAAGGACCTTTCAAACCTCGGTTTTCTACTTAAAATGCCATTGATCTAGGCATTTTTTAAACTTAAACCACCAGCCTTTCCTTACATATCCTCTTCCTTGTTTCTTGTTCTTCCCTCACCATATATTCCATCGCAATAGAACACTTTCCGAATCCCTTAAGAATGGTTCGACCAGAGAAGAACTGGGAGCAAGGCTCCAATGCATCCTCCATTGTAGGAACTAACTTGCTATCGAGTGTCAACTCGGTAAATCTGGAAGCCAAAGAACCTTTAATTCCAGAAGAAGGGAAAATGATGAATTAGAAGAATTATACTTGACTTTGCAAGTCGATGCTGCCAAGAAATCGGTTGAAGAGAGTTCAATCCAAAGAGCTTGTGAAATGGAATCTAATCAAACAAGATCAGAGACAGAGACATCTCCTGAACCCAATGGTCGAGATAGATCTACATCAAAGTTGCAGGTTAACTTGGTTTCACAAAGATCTAGTCAAACATCAAAAGATATTATCAATATAGAAGGAGATATATCCCCATCATTTACCAAAACGCTGCAGAAGCAAGCAAACCCCCAATTCTAATACAACCTACAAACCCGAGTTCTGGAGATGAGAATGCCGAAAGGATAAAGGTCCTAGAATAACAACTACTTGAAATGAAGAGCTTATGGTAGGTTACCTAATCACATAAGACTTCGGAAAGCACCAAACCTAATCAAAGGGTCGAAGTTAAACCTTCAACCTTAACAATAGCAAACAACAAATTTGAAATATTACGCTTGGCAACACAGATTGATTCTACTAGAAGAACTATCGTAACAGACTTAGCCCGATTGTCCTCAAATATAGTACCCTATGAAGCAGAGTCAAGGGTAATGGTACCTCAAGAGATCAATAGCCAAATTAATCGCTTAGCGGATCTACAAAGCAATCCAACTTTACGAAGAAGCAATCAAGTATCAAGTAAGGAAACTAGTTCATAAGAGAACAAGAGCCTGTCGCTACTGGAAGATAGGAAGGAAGGAACGATTGAAGCTTCATCCAGTATAAAGGCGCCGCACTTCATATATGACGAAACTATAGACCCTGAAGATCTTCTTGCTGCCTTGAAAACTTATATGGATTTCCATAATGCTCCTGAAGCTATTTAATGACGTATGTTTCCGATCGCGCTATGGGGAGCATCCATTAAATGGTATCAATAATATCAAAGGAAGGCCATCCATTCTTGGGAATAGTTTTCTTATGAGTTCTCTGCATGATTCTACTACTATAAGGATCCAGTTGTGGATTATCCTGCCGTTATAAGTATAAAACAAGGACAAGTGGAGTCTTTCGCCGATTACTTGAAACAATTTTATATTAAATCTTTAAAAGAAGAGGATACGAGAAACCGTGATAAGCTTGTCGCCGCCATTTAGGGATGATTGAGAATACACCTTTTTGCGGAGAGCTATACATACATGGATGCAAAGACCTACCAAAATTTTACTACCATGCAAATAAATTCATTCGCATGGAGGAGTTGTATGAATCAGGAAAGGAACTCTATCGCCATAAAGAAGTCAGGAAATTTCACTGTAATCAGGGACCTCAAGACGGGAAGATCAGATTGCTTAAAGATCAAAAGAAGCTAGGTGGGAAGGGGAAAACACTAATACTATGACCTTGAGTAAACCTATCTTGCACATATATGCCGTAATGAAAGAGAGGATCAACATCCCCATCCTTTTCATAGCCAAAAATTATCTAGAGCCTATCACGGGAGGGGAGTACTGCGAGTATCACAAGATAAATGGGTACAGAACTAATGAATGCTAGGTGCTAGAAGGTATAATACAAAGGCTCATTCAAGAAGGATACTTAGAAGAGTTCATAGAAGGTGAACGGGGAACAACTCAACAACCACTTGGTCTCAAGAAGGGTGCCCTCACGACAGGAATCACTTCTGCATCTACACCTTCCAAACTAGGTTTGCTAGCTTTTACAATAATGGTGCTAAGCTTGGGGGTAAGCATGAAACCCACAGGACTGGAACTCCTGACTCTACTCATGAAAATTGTTACAATTGAGGATCAAGGGACCATGACTCTAGTAAATGTCCTAAGTATCGTACTTGCCGCATTTGCCAAACTTCGGGGCATGCAACACTTTCATGTCCCGCATTTCGAAAGAGAAGCTAGGCTTTGAATAAACCCCTAGTTACGCTCCTTCTTATCTGAGTAGTAATCACTCTGTCAGTCGCTAACTTTCATTAAAATCTTGTGCTTGTTTATGAATACTTTGTGTGGTTTGTGTTTAGATAGGGTTACTAGGAGTTCTGAATCCACTTAGAGATATCGACTTAGATAAACCTTTGGACCCAATCCTCACCTTTTTAGTGCAAAGGGGCTACGAATAACATTAGGTAGAATACTTAGCTCGATAAGTCTAAGGCAAATGAGTTGTTTACCACCAATTGTTGTGTGATAATTGAACTGTTTTTCTTTTGATTGAAACAAAAATGAAACTACATCGAAGGGTTCCTCAAACGCTTTGACGGTACAGATTTTTGCACGACATTCTTTGTTTCGATTATGGCTGAGCTATATATCAACACTACACGAGATGTGTGCTCAACACTACATGAGCTATGTGCTCAACAATACGCGAGTTGTGTGCTCATCATGATGCGAGATGTGTGATCATCGGTGCACGAGCTGTATGCTCACTTGAGCTGTGTGCTCAGGTCTACAATCAAGGAGCATGCCCTGCCTTTGCTCAAAGTAAGTATGCCCTGCCTTTATTTTAAGTAAGCACGCCCTGCCTTTGCTCCAAGGAGTACGCTCTGCCTTTGCTTTTGTCTTATCCCACAGGAAGGGAACAAAACCTCAAAGGGAGCACTCAGAGCACGTACATTCTCTGCTCAAATTTCATCCCGCAGAAGGGAACAGAAGCTCGAAAGGAGTGCACAAAGCACATACAACCTTTGCTTAAAGAACAAGGAGAAATGGTCTATCAAAGCCCAAAGAAGCGGCTCATCAAATTCAATCAAAGCTCTGGGAAGAAGCTTACTGTTACTACCAAAATTCAAGCACTGAAATAGACTATCGGTGAAGGGGTATCGGACTGCCACCAGCATAAAAGAACTGTCCGAAAGCATAGACCCAACCCCATCATTGAATAGGGAAGCTTGTGTTAAAAACAAGAATTTAGATTAATGTCAACAAAGAGAAGAGGAATGGAAATCATGCCATAGAGCTAAGTTTATATATATATACACACACACATATATATACACATATTGAGTCGTGTTAGAATTATGTTAAAATCTATCCTCAAGTACAACACGAATATACAAAACAAGGTATATATATATTATAAGGCTTTGAAAAGCCATAACTGTACAGACTCAACTATATTAGTCGACTGGTGGAAATATGACCAGTTGACTGGTCATCATGTTTCTGTACAATAATGGCTAGTTTTAAAAGGTTTTAGATCCAAACGTTTTATGGTGTGATTCAATCAGTCGACTGATGGTTTTTAGACCAGTTGACTGATTTGAAACAGAAGCTTTCGTCAGAAGAGTCACCTTTTTTCATGAAGAGATTCCTCTTCAAATATGAACAGAAATAGATGCAACTCTTTGCTGAAACTCTTCATAAAGAAATGCTACTTTTCTACAATTATATAAGGATCATAAACATGTTTTCCAATCACTAATTCTCATATATTCTACTCTATTTTATGATTTACACCTTCTATACTCTTTGCATTCTAAAGCTCTCTTGAATTCAAGTTACTTGTTTAATCTTTGATATTATTTCAAATCCCTTGATTCAACAACAAACATACTTCCTTTAGTCTTCACATACACATCAAATACTTAAGGATAAGATTATAGGAAGGGTTTATTTCATCATGACTATTTAGTGTTGATTAGAGAACACATTCAAAAGTCAAAAACAGTTGTAAATTGTGAATTCCTGTATAGGTGCTCAGGCGTGGACATCCTTGTTGGTGCTCGGGTGTATTGAGTCCTATTCCTCCAGGTTAAGAGAGGGCGTGATAGTGAATTCCGAAGAGGAGCTTCGAGATTTGACGTAGGGCGGGAAGTCCGAACCAGTATAAAATTCCTGGTTTCTTTACTTACTGCACTTTATTTTATTTGTGATATATCTCTATAGCTTAGTTTTACCTGCGTAACTATTGTAGTTCACTAGTTAGTTTATTATATACCATTCCGCTATATCCATATAAAGATCCTGCTTATGTCATACACACCGACTTTTCATTTGGAATCAGAGCATGGCCTTCTAGAGATCGTAACAACATCCTAGAACAAATGGCTATAAAGAAGTACAGTCAAGGGATTAGAAATTGGAAAAGCAGCAAAGCAGAATCAAGAGAGCAAGGAAGCAAATGTCTCATAGCTAAAGTCAAATCACAATCGGTATGTGTAGATTCATTATATAAGAATATTTTGTTAGACCATGAAAAATTATTGAAAGATTTTAAAACTTTGGTAAACTTAATACAGTCAATTTAGCTAAGTCAAAAAATTGTGAGCAAGAAAATTCCAAATTAAAAGAAGAAAACATTTTTTTAGTAAAACAAGCCAAATGTTTTGAAAATACCTTAGAAGAGCTTGTTTTTCAAAAAGATTTCCTTCAACAAGAAAATGAGCTATTAGAAGATAAAAACAATTTTCTTTTAAAACAAGCCAAATGTTTGAAAATACCTTAGAAGAGCTTGTTTTTCAAAAAGATTTCCTTCAAAACGAAAATGAGTTACTAGAAGATAAAAACATTGTTCTTTTAAAGGAAATCGATGGTTTACAAAATAAAAATACATTATTAGAAGATTCTTTAAATAATTCTAGTTCTTTAATTTTGTCTCTTGAAAAAGAGAATGAGGCTTTAACAGAAATGAATTTAGAATTATCTAAAGAATGTGAGATTTTAAAAGTTAATAAAAATATTTTGCAAAAAGCAAATTCTGAATCAAAAGAAAATGTTGAAAAATTACAATCATCTTTAAATAATTCAAAATCTCAAATTAGTCGTCCCGAAGGAAGAAATTTGAATTAAATAAGGATATTAATAACAAAGTTTCTTTTAAAAGTATCAATCGCGACTTTGGAATCAAATTTGATAAATGTACAAATAAGTTCGCGAAATTTAATAAAGGTCAAAATGATTTAAATATGATTTTATCTAGATCTCGACCTTTACATGACAAAAGTGGTTTAGGATATAATAAAACCAATCACAGAAATAGTACTAGATATGCTTTTATGTACAATAAGAATATTAATGCACATCCAAGATCCAATGATTATAGAAATTCGAATACTTCTATGACTAGAGATATCTATAATAAATCTAGAAGTATGAAAAGGAATATCAATAGAGATTACTTAAGTATTTGGATTCCTGTAAATTGGATAAACAAAGAAAAATATATCGATGATTATTTTGATTCAGTAGTTAATAATGAAAATTTTACCTTTAAAGGTTCCATTAAATCCTCTTGGGTATGGTTACCTTCCATCTAACTCCTGGACCCAAACAAAGCAAGTGGGTACCAAAGTATATGTATCATATTTTTTTGTAGGTACACCACAACAAAAAGAAGGCTATTTTCGGTATTTCTAAAGATCTACAAATATCTACTTACAAATATTTATGCTTAAATATTCTCTACTATTTTTGTTTACTTTGTGCTCATATTGTTTAAGTTCTTTTTAATCGATGACAAAGGGGGAGAATTATATTTTCTATAATCACAATGATGGATCTATTTATTTATTGAAAATATATACACTAACATTTTGTTGCAGGAAATCAAAACGGTAAATTTATAAATTTATGAACTAATGAAATATTGTAGAAATTCCGGGGGAGCCAGATATTCAGGGGAGAAATTCAAACCTTTTCAACAAGAATGCAATATGTTGTCATCAATCAAAAATGGGGAGAATGTTGAAAACAAGAATTTTGATTAATGTCAACAAAGAGAAGAGGAATGAAAATCATGTCATAGAGCTAAGTGTATATATATATAAGTATTGAGTCATGTTAGAATTATGTTAAAATCTATCCTCAAGTATAACACGAATATACAAAAGAAGGTGTATATATATATATATATTATAAGGCTTTAAAAAGCCATAACTGTACAGACTCAACTGTACCAGTCGATTGGTGGAAATA
The DNA here is from genome assembly GCA_030737875.1 of Allium sativum. Classification (NCBI taxonomy): domain Eukaryota; kingdom Viridiplantae; phylum Streptophyta; class Magnoliopsida; order Asparagales; family Amaryllidaceae; genus Allium; species Allium sativum. The sequence continues at coordinate 10,892 of JASFAX010003004.1, read as the reverse complement.
TGACCAGTCGACTGGTCAGCATGTTTCTATACAATAACGACTAGTTTTAAAAGGTTTTAAATCCAAACGTTTTACAATATGATTCAATCAATCGACTGATGGTTTTTAGACCAGTTGACTGATTCAAAATAGAAGCTTTTGTTATGAAGAGTCCCCTTCTTTCATGAAGGGATTCCTCTTCAAATATAAACAGAAATAGATGCAACTCTTTTTTTGAAACTCTTTATGAAGAAATGCTACTTTTCTACAATAATATAATCACTACAAACATGTTTTCCAACTCACCGAATCTCATATATTCTACTCTATTTTCTGATTTACACTTCTATACGCTTTGCATTTTAAAGCTCTCTTGAATTCAAGTTACTTGTTGAATCTTTGATAGTACTTCAAATCCCTTAATTCAAAAAACAACATACTTCCTTCAATCTTCACATTCACATCAAATACTTGAGGATAAGATTATAGGAAGGGTGTACTTCATCATGACTATTCAGTGTTGATTAGAGAACACATTCAAAAGTCAAAAACACCTGTAAATTGTGAAGTCCTATGTAGGTGCTCAGGCATGGACATCCTTGTTGGTGCTCGGGTGTATTGAGACCTATTCCTCCAGGTTAAGGGAGGGCGTGATACTGAATTCCGAAGAGGAGCTCCGGGACTGGACATAGGGCGGGAAGTCCGAACCTGTATAAAATTCCTGGTGTCTTTACTTACTACACTTTATTTTATTTGTGATATATCTCTATAGCTTAGTTTTACCTACGTAACTATTGTAGTTTACTAGTTAGTTTATTATATACCATTCCGCTATATCCATATAACGATCTTACTTAAGTCATACACACCGACTTTTCAGCTTGGACCCGATGTGAAGGAAGAATACCGTTACGGTAGTTCCGATTCGAAAGATAGCTAACGTAACTTCAGTTCCAAAGGCAAACCACCTGAAACCGAATGCAGATAAAAAGAAAGGAATAAGGCTTATAATCCAAAATGAATGACTTGACAAGAAGCATCAAGCAGATAAAAGGGAGACGAAACGGCTATCAGTATAAACTTCTTAATATCGATAGAAAAGGAGATGAAGGAGCCAAAGGCGCAAGATGCCGAAACATAAGAGGAACCTTCCGAAAGCCAGTTATCGGGATCTAAGCTTGATGCTCATTGAGGGACAACTTCAGAATTCAACAAGTAATACACCGAAAGTATCCTCCCGGAAGACCAAACACCCTTTCTAAAAATCCACCGAGAGCAAACCAAAGCTTTCTAAAAAGAAGAGCCATCTATAATAACTTGCTTAGTGTCGATACCGAAAGGGGTGACGGTTCCCGGAACATGAGAGGTTGAAGCACGAACATTAATACTATGCAGACAAGACCGAAAGGTTATGACCGAAAGTCGAAAGTATTTCTCAAAGTTATCCATACCAACGGGCTTGGTATCGATACAAAAGGAAGAAATAACACCAAAGTGACGCTCCGAAGACCCAGATCAGTTTTCCGAGAGCCAAGACTAACATACTAAGGGCTCCGTTATATCTATAAACAACACAAAGAGAACGACTGAGAGCTAAGGAAACCAGAATCGAAAGGAAAAAGGCAGCTGTCACATAGCTTCTGCACCCGAGAGAGGCTTCTGCTGACCCAATGACAAAAAGGGTCCCGATTTGTCTACTAATAAGACCCTAGGGGTCACGTTTTCAAGGCTGAATTCTCATTCTTCAATTTCGTATTCTTTTCTAATAGAGTAAAACATAATTTATAAATCAACTTGGGGATTTCCTGTGTAAACACTTATGTACCCAAGTCAATAAGCAATAAAGAGTGAATCGACGCTTAGCTTAATTTCTATGTGCTGCTAATCCCCTTGTAACAACCAGGAAAATCAGAACCAATTTAAAATTTTTATTTTGGCAATTTTAATGAATTTTGAATATTTAAAATGTATTATTTTAAATAATAACGATGAGAAATTTATTTTGAATAGAATTGGAACGTATATATTTAATTGAATCGACGTTAAAATTTAAATACTTATTTTAATTATAAAAGGAATTGGAAATGGTGCGGTAGTTTGGAAATTCGATTTCAAATTTCAAATGAATGTACAGGATTCAAAATAAACCGGATTTTTGCGAAACCAAAAATATTAAAATCTATTTGAAAATATCTTTCCAGCGAATCCAAAAAATTGAAATTTCATAGCAGGAATAAAAAGTTATGCCCAATTGAAAATTCAAAATAGTCACTATGGAATTTTAGCCCTTAAAAATGGAAATTTTGCAAACAACCTCCGTTTTTGATAAAACCACTTTTGTTGGATCCGTAGTGTCAAGTTATTGCTAGATTCTAATTTTCAAAAATTTTGGGGTCAATATGTGAGTGTGGCATAGGAAAATGTGTTTTGACAGTTTCACTCAATTTGGATCGACCAGAAAATGGCCATTTTTCAAACAGTCTCCAAATTTGACGAAGTTGTTTTTGTTAGGACCGTATCGTCAATACGAAGCTAGAAATAATTTTTTTTGGAATTTTTAGAGTCCGTATGTGGACACGGTAAATTGAAATGCGCGTTCAAATTCAATATATAGATTTATATTTTGATTTTGAAAAAAAACTGATCGAAACGATAGAATTGGCTTACGGGGCATATCCCATTGCGTTCGGAATGGGGGTAATTAGTTATGAACAACAGTTGGTGGGTTTCGTTTGGAGGTCGAAATAAAATGTTTCATTTTGAGAATTAAAAATAATAAAGTAAATAAAAAGTCAATACCCTTTTCCCCCTTTACTCTCTCCCTTCCCCATTCATTTTCAGACAAACTAAAAAAACAAAAAAAAAACAAACCCCCATCGCGGTCGCCCCCAGGCGAGCCATCGCCGTCGCGCTCGATGGCCCCCCACCTGGCGTCGTGCCTTCCCATCGACCAAACCCCCCCTCGCGTTCGAGAACCCCCCATCTTCTTCCAAAAAACCCGCGTCGCCAGTAATTGGGGGGCCCGCCTCTGGCTCCACCACCGCCAGCCGCCCCGACCCACGACCATCCCTCCCTCCGACGCCCATGTCGGCCCCATCCTCCGGCTGAGATGATTTTTTTTTGGGCAAAGGTGAGTTTTTATAATTTTATTTTCTTTTTAAATCTAATTTTATTTAGATTAGAAACGTATTTTAAAAATCAGTTTTATGTATTTAGAAAGCTTTTATTTTTAATTTAGAAAGCTTTGATTTTTGTATGAAGAAAGATTAGATTTTGTGTTAGCAAAAAGATTGGATTTTTATACTTGAAGTTATATAATAAAAATATGATTTTTATTATGAAGTTAGAGTGATAAAAATATGATTTTTATTCTATAAATAGCGAAATCAAAACGTGATTTTTTGTAGAGCAAAGATGAGATTTTGATAGTGAATAGTTTAGATTTTTAAAACAAGAAAGTTTTGATTTTTAATGAAGTAAAAATTTGATTTTTAACATTCAAAGTATTCGATTTTTATTATATATGAAGCAAAATAAAAATTCGATCTTTATATAAGAAGTAGAGATATGAAAATATAATTTTTATATAGAAAGGAGAGCTGTAAAAATATAATTTTTATACAGAAAGAAGCGTTGTAAAAATATATGATTTTTATATATGATGTGCCATTATAAAAATGTGATTTATAAAATAAACATCATATTAGAAATGCGATTTTTACTATGAACAGCGAGAAAAGAGTGCATTGGAATTTTGGGCAAATCCGAACCGTTCAGAAATAGAGAATGGAGGAGTGGATCCCAAAGGTGAGAACTTCTCACTTTTATTCTATTTTCTAGTTGAAATATATACTAGGATGCAGACGGTGCTTAGCAGCACCCGACACCCGTCGTCCACAGACCATGGATGACTTGTTTGTTTGATTGATTGTGTTGTGAAAATTGATTGTGTGTTGTGGAATAAAATATTTTATAGTTAAAAATATAATTTTTAACGCGCATACGAATAAAATAAATATTCATAAACAAATCGGACGAATTGTTTATGTGCACTGATTTGACTGATATTGATTGGGACGATAAATTTTACACATCGCCCAACTGCACAAATAAAATTCATTATTTGTTGATTGAAACCCCACACGGGTATTGGGATGATATATGACATATATTAGTCCCAATAATTAGCTGTGTGTCGATCGATTGATTGACAGGCTGTTATAAGCGTTAAATATTTATATTTGATGCTTATGTAGTGTAGAATGCACTCTGGATGATGGTTGACTGTGTTTGATTGTTGTTATATACATGTGTGTATGAAATCCATATAAATCAAATTATACGGTAATTGACGGTGTCTAATTCCAATTCAGAAAGGATGAATATTTCAAAATAATGAATATTTTAAAATAATGAATATTTTAAAATAATATTCAGTAATGGATCAAAAATGTGATTTTGATGTCCGATTTGGGATGGACACGAAAATATTTAAAAATATATAGCCATGTTGATTAGATAACGCCATTTTGACACGAACGATATTTATGTCGATTTTATTCATTTTTATAATGAATATCGAAAAGGAATTGATTTCAAAATCTAATGTTTTGAAAATATTATCATTTGTATATCGATGATATGGAATATTCAATTTTGATTTGAAATTGAATATGAAGTTGAAATCGTTTTGAAAACAAATTTAAAACGATTTATAAACTACGTTTTGAACGAAAATCGATGAAATATATATAATATATATATTATATATATAATGTCCTGAATAGAACGCGTCGCGCTGTGGCAGTTCACGAATTTCGACCATTGAATTTGAACGGACAATACGGGAGATCCGACCGTCGGATTCTCCTAAAACCAGAACCTTGGGTTCGTATCGAAATGAGCTTTCTAACGAATACAAGAAATTAGAAGTCTAACGGTTGGATTTGGAATTATGTCCAATTCAAATTTGGAAAAGGACGTTGTAAGTACAGTTCAATGGCCGTTTATGGAAATCGACTGTACGGGCCTTGATAAAATTATTAAAAATATCAATAATTTGTGTAAAATCATAATAAATGATTTGGAAAGAATTGGGCTGAAAATTCCATATTTGAAAAGATAAAAATATATTTTTGTCGAAATGAACTAGTTATGAACTAGAATTAAAAATCCAATATTTTTTAAATAAATAAATTGGATTTGAAATGGTTTTAAAAATAATCGCAATTTCCAATATATGAATTGGAATGGATTTGAATCGAAATTATCTTCGAAATAGTTCGATATTGGATTCCATGATTATACAGATATTGTGGAGGAATTTGGAAGATATATATATATATATATCATTATTCCAATACGGTATGTGTAACACCCCACACCCGCTACGGTCACTCACTAAGGGAATGCCATAACATCGGTGGAGTATTTTAAGTGAATATAGAACAGAAAAATTACAACAAGACAGATATAAGTAATACTTGAGAATTTAAAACATCATTTCATTGCAGCGGAAAGTAAAACATGTTTGGTTACACCAAAACCATAAACAAGAGTCAAGTACATAATATCCATCCTGATAAAACAAAAGTACATAATCCCACTACATAACTTAATAGCCATAATAGAAAAGATAAACTGAGCTTTACATCAACGGTCCAAGCTCCAAAAGATAGATAAAGCAGTCTGATCAAAGCCCACTAGTGCTGGGCCCACTCTGATAACCTGAGGGTTGGGAAAAAGATAAAAACAACGGGGTCAGACATAAGTCTGAGCGAGTCCTATAACTTTAACAATACAATCATTAAAGTAACCAGAGTAAGACATAAGCTTGATATACGGTAACGACTGGGGATAAATGGCTACACTAAGCAGCCAACTAGACTTAGAATGAACTAAGATAACCGTAAAGACGCATCTACCCACCCAAGGATAATTACTACACTGCACCACACCAGTCATTCCCAATTTAAAGGTTGATCCCACTAAGAGATACTTAGTAAAACTTAATGGTAGTTTCGTGTACCCCTAGCTGACTACATAGGTGCCGTCTGCCCCTATCTCCACTAGGTGTACCCACTACCCCCCATTCGATCGGCTCCCTAACGTAGATACCCGTGCTGGCCCCACAGTGGGGTGTATCATCCCCCAAAGTGGCAACCTGATAATATCAACGGTGCACGGCTTATACCTACACGATGCAACAACGTCTTACTTACCAGCCCGGGTCCACACACGCATATGAAACCCGTTGGACTTGCGTTGCCACCGCTAACCCGTTTTGGCCTCTTACAGTCAAGCCCAATATGCGTGTCCCGTCCTCGACTTGGGTCGAGCCCACAAAGATACGTTTGGGATATTGGTTGAAATGGGCCCCTACAAGCTACCTACCTAAGCTTGTCATTTCTAGTGAATCCCACTTAACCCTTTAACCATGTCCACTTACATGTTATAAATTTTGGTTAAGTCTTTTAATCATATTTTAATTGCCACTCAAGGCACCCACTAGATTTCCACATGCCACCCAAGGCACTTACTTGATTCCCACATGCCACCCAAGGCACTTACTTAACCCTTTAATCATGTTTAATTACATGTTCCACTTTGGTTAAGTATTCTAATCGTATTTTCTATTGCCACCCAAGGCAACCCACTAGTTTCCTCATGCCACCCAAGGCACCCCCACTAGTTACTACATGCCACCCAAGGCACCCACTTAACCCCTCATGCCCCACTACATGCTAATTTGGTTAAGTGTTTCTTAATTAATTAAGATCGTAACCTTTGTAAAGACCTCTCACATTAGACTGTCTTTTATGGCAGCTGGATATGCCGGTTGGTTCCGGGCAGCCTTACACCATAACAGAGTCTAACCTCATGTCTTTACACTTGTCACGTATTTAGTTTATGACTAAGACCTCTCATTGTAGCCGCTGGATTTGCCGGTCGGTTCCGGGCAGTCTTATGCTACAAAAGGGTCCAACCTCGTGTCTTAGTCGATTAATTACACCTAATTAATCACCCCCATAATTTGTATTAATTATCCCTAATTAATTACAAATATTTAAGAATATGGGTAGACCTAACTCAATAGGTAAATTCCCAATTCCATAATATGGGTAGACCTAACTTAATAGGTAAATTCCCAATTATGTCCATCCACTTTATGGTATGTTTAATCATACCCACTTCACACAATTTTATGTGTTCATTAATTTTTTACCCCATCGTCCCCACGTAAATACGTTAACATGACATACTTTAAAAGAGGAGATTCATCATACACACAATGGGTTCAACTTAGCATATCATTAGCATTATCATGGGTTTAAAAGGTGTCAACTTGCATATATGACCATAAACCCAACTTGCATAAATAACCAACCCAAACTTGCATGAATCACATATGTCATAAAGATGGTAAATTGCATAAATGTTCATGTCATAGACCTATCATAAAGGTGTCAACTTGCATACATGTCATAGGTCTAAAAGGGATGAACTTGCACATGTACTTATGTCATACAAAGGGGTAAACTTGCATATGTATGTATGACATACAAAGGTGTAAACTTGCACATGTTACTTGCATATAATCAACCACCAAACTTGCATAACATGTTACATATGAACTTGCATATAATCAACCACCAAACTTGCATAACATGTTACATATGAACTTGCATATAATCAACCACCAAACTTGCATAACATGTTACATATGAACTTGCATATGTATGTATGACATACAAAGGTAAACTCGCATATGTTATGCATATCACTAATCCAAACAACTTGCATAGATTATGCATATTATAGATCCAAACTCATAGGTTAAACTTGCATGTCATGTCACTTATTTCACACATAATTCTAGCATAAAACCAAGCATTTAACTTGCATAAAACCAAACACTTAGCATGCATAAAACCAAATACTTAGCATGCATAAAACCAAATACTTAGCATGCATAAAACCCACCACTTAACATGCATAAACCCAAACACTTAACTTGCATAAACATAGTGTCATCATGAATAAGTGTTAAACATAGTGATTAGCAAACTAGCATCATAACATATGACCTAAAACCCATTGATCCGCAAGCAAAACCATATGATCTCATCACATCTCATCTACTTAGTTTAGCAATTGGTTATTAAAGTGATAGAAACTCACAAACTCCAAGATTAGCTCCTTAGATAGTTGCTAGAGTTGAAGTAGAGGTGGATTAGTAGTTGATTAGCTTGCAATCCTCTTCTCTAATTAGTGGAGGCTCCTTCTAAGTTGCATTTTGGCGGCATGATGGCATAGATTCTATTTTTAGTATGGATTAGGGTAGTCTTAGGGTGTATTTATAGGATTAGGTTGTGTTTTAGACCCTTAGATTAACCCTAGGTTAGTTTAGGTCCGTCAGATTTCGTCCCAAGCCCTCCAACCCAGCCCAAAACTCAACCAGGTGCACCCAGGCCAGAGTCAGCCGACAGGGCAAGTCGACAGCCCTGTCGACTGCCAAGTCGACAGGCATGTCGACAGGCAAGTCGACAGCCCTGTCGACAGCCAAGTCGACTTGGCTGGGCGGGAGTTTTCCCGCCTGGCCCCCATTTCTGCATGTTTCGAAATTCAAATTTCCCGAAAACTTCTTTGGGCCTTAACCGGGTCATACGGACTCCGATTTACAAAATTTCGGACTCTATTTCGCGTATTTTTCCGAGACGAACACAATGACGTAACCCGTTTCCCCTGATTCTCACATCTGAGATTATTAATTCTGTAATTAGTGAATATCAGTGTTAACTGAAATTCGGGGTGTTACATTCTCCCCTCCTTAAAGGATCTCGTCCCCGAAATCTCCAAGTTAAGGAGAATGCATATCCTACCATCCAAACAACCATCTACTCAATCCATCAAACACGGGCATCCATTGTCCTTAAAACAATTTCTACTGATGTATGAGCATATGCAAAAAGTGTGTGTATATGTTCCCTATCTAATGTATGAACATATGCAAACCGTGATAGTGCCATGCATCCAATATGTATGCGAAAGAACCCTATCGACACATACTATATCTACATGAGTGCACAATCATTCACCAAAATGCATCACCCATATGATAACACAACCATTATACATCCATAAATATAGCTACCTACACACAATTATATGCAATATGTAGTGATTGAGCCGATCTAGTGTCTAGAGTGTGTGTATATGCATCCACGAGCAACCACTAGCAAACACTTGCATCCACATGCATCCACCAATCATAACATGTCTCAAACACATGTTTCAACCATAGGTTTACCCTATCTAAAGGTCAAAGGCACTAACAAGAGGACATACTAAAGATAAGATAAGTACTAGACAAACGATAAAGGAGAAGTTAAAAGACATACCCTCAAAAAGGAATGGGTATAATGAACGCATTTTCGCTTCCGTCTCCCAAGTAGCGTTGCTCTCATCTTCTCCCCATTGCACTTTGACTAGTTGAACCTCCCTGTTTCTCAACCTCTTAATCTCTGACCCAAGGATGCGTGTAGGAGCTCGTCGAATAGTCGCATCACGCTCTATCTCTACTTCTCTAAGCAAGCTCGGCTCTACCACCTCTGCTGTCTCATGTAGGCACTTCCTCAAATGTGACACATGGAATACATCATGTACACCACTAAGTCTGTCGGGCAACTCCACTCTATAGGCCATCTGTCCAATCCTTTCCTTAATAGGAAACGGTCCAACAAACCTTGGTGCTAACTTCCCAACAGATCCAAAGCGAACCACATTCCGTAACGGAGATACTTTGACAAAGACCATGTCCCCAACATCAAACTCAAGCTCTGTTCTCCTCTTGTCCGCATAAGATTTCTGTCTGTCTTGCGCCGCTTTCATCCTTCTTCGAATCAAATCAATCTTTTCCGAAGTCTTCCTAACCATATCGGGCCCAAGCAAGATCTTATCCGTAGATTCCCACCAACATGTAGGTGATCGACAAGGCCTTTCATAAAAAGCTTCGAAAGGAGCCATGCCAATACTAGACTGAAAGTTGTTATTATATGCGAACTCCACCAATGGAAGATGCTCTTCTCATGTACCTCCAAAATCTAAGATACATAGCCTCAAAAGGTCTTCTAAAATGCGATTCACCCTCCCGGTCTGGCCGTCCGTCTGAGGATGATTTGCGGTGCTCAAACACAACTGAGTCCCTACCGCCTCTTTCAAACTCTTCCAAAACTCGCTAGTGAAGATAGGATCTCGATCACTCACTATGCTGGAAGGTACACCATGCAATCTAACAATCTCTCGAATGTAGATTGAAGCTAGCCATTGAGCAGTCCTCTTACTCTTCACGGGTAAAAAATGGGCGCTCTTAGTAAGTCTGTCTACCACAACCCAAATTCCCGTATTACCCTTCCTCGATCTCGGTAATCCATCGAGACACTATCCCACTTCCATAGCGGAACCTCCAATGGGTGAAGCAACCCACCGGGTTTCTTCTGCTCCGCTTTCACTTGCTAGCACACCAAGCATCTAGCGACATACTCGGCCACATCTTTCTTCATACCGGCCCAAAAGAAAACTCGCTTCATGTCTTGGTACATCTTGTCCCCACCGGGATGAATGGTCATCTTCGACCGATGTGCATCATCAAGTATAGCCTTCCTCAAACCCTCGTCTTGCGGTACACAAAGTCTACCGTCTCTACGCAACCACCCCTTACCATCTAGGGTGTACCTACTCAAATGGCTGGACGACTCCCCCCCCCCTTATGAGCTTCTCTACTAACTCAACCAAATGTGGGTCGTCTCGCTGTGCCTCGCCAATCCGTCCCAAAAGAGTAGGCCTAACCTCCAAGGAGGCTAGCAAACCGGGTACAAAGTCAACGGAAGGTCTAAAGTCAAACATAGAAATAA
>JASFAX010003003.1:0-43933 GCA_030737875.1 Allium sativum | reverse complement strand
ACATTCAACTGATATGCAAAAACTAGAATCAATTTATAAACATAATAAAAGATCGATGGCAGCACAAAAATCAAATGTTAATCATAATAGAAGTCATCAAGATGGGAAGATATCCTATGAATGAGGGTGTATTAAGTAACGATTAACATGGATATGAGTAAAATTTCCCTTTGATATTTATACAGTAAGCCTGTTATAATAATAAAAAAATCAAAACTCTAATTAACAAGTAGATATCATCCAAGATCAACAATCATTTTCAAAAACAGTAAACACCAATGTAAACTAAACGGTATGATGCAGTTGATGAAAATGGCACCCTTCATGAATCAAACAACCAGTTGTATAACTTTAATATTAAATTACAGTATAAATTCAATATGAATTTTCTATTAGAAAGAAAAACGAAGTTGCAGATTACACATACAACTGATATGCATAAACTGAAATAACTTTATAAACATCAAAGAAATCATGGCAGCACTAAAAATCATATGTTACTCATGATAGAAGACATAAATATATATATATATATATATATATATATTCTGAAAGAGAAACTAGACTTCAAATTTGTTTCTCCAAAATTTTCATATTCATTTTTTAATCTAGAGATCCTAGACTTCAAGTTACATACATATAATGCTCTTATATACATGTGTGTGTGTGTGGGTTTGTGCAAATGTAGCATTTGAACCTGACAAACAAATAAGATTGCATTTAAAAGTAAAAGTGGGTAGACACAACAAGACCATTCTTGTTATGTCTCACACGTTTCCATTTCATTATCATTTAGAATTGATTATAAAATTGTGTTCCATACAATATGCATATGCAAAATTTAGGTTAAGTGTGAAACTATTATCTTAATTAATTAGCTACTCTTGAAAGATGTTTGTATGTTGCACGTAAGGTATTGCTTAAATCGATACATTTGCTACATGCCCTAACATGTATTTTACATTTATATTCGTACACGTAAACCTTTTCTTTAAAATGCTAGTATTGGATCAGTAATGTCATAAAGTACAAACAAAAACAACTACCCAATTTTGCTAAACCATACGATAAATATTTATACTCTAAGCCTATTATATTTAAAAAAAACAAATCTATTTAACAAGCAAATGTCATCCAAGATTAATAATCATTTCCAAATACAGTAAATATCAATTTAAACTAAACAGTATGATGAAATTGATGTAAACATCACCCTTCATGAATAGGACAACCAACTGTATAACATCAGCTTTAAATTACAGTACAAAATCAATCTTAATTTTCAATTTTAAAAAGAAAACAAGGTTGAAGTATATTTAACAACTACACATACGCATAAGCTGAAATAAATTTATAAGCACCAAAGAAATCAATGGAAGCACTAAAAATTGCATGTTACTCATGATAGAAAAACAAAAAGGATATATTTTCTGAAAGAAAAACGATTATGTCGCTCAATATATCAGTGCATACAATTTTTATCACACACAAGACGATGAAGAATAAATTAACCTCTTGAATCCAGTAAAAGAATCAAGACAGTAGCCACAAATAGCAAAAATTAGGTGGATAAATGGTAATTGAATCTCAAGTTTTTATTATTATCGACAATTAATTCGTAATTTCAGTTTCATTGAAACCAAAACTTATAACTAAATCAAATAAAAAATAAACTTACCGTGGATGCCTGCTGCAACCTTCTGTAACGAATAAGAAGAAATCTTGATTTCGAAGGATAATAGACCTGTTGCGCGATAAAGTAAATCAAAACTTACAATTAATTTGTAATTTCAGTTTCGTTAAAACCAAAATTTACAACTAAATCAAATAAAAAATAAACTTACCGTGGATGCCTGCTGCAACTTTCTGTGATGAATAAGAAGAAATCTTGATCTCGAGGGATAATAGACCGATAAAGTAAATGGAAGCCCTCGTGCCTTTTGATTTTCACTGGAAGATACTGAGGAGCGAATGTTATAGCCCTAGAAAAATAATTGGGGCTAAATCTTTTTTCCGTCTAAATAGAAAAGAACGGGCGGTTTAATGTGCCCAAATAATTATTAATAGGGGACGATAATTACTTTTGCCCGTAGTCTATTACTAGTAGAGGCTAATCACATTATTGCCCTTAGTATAGCGTCCCCAATGTTAAAAAATTTGGTAGTGATACTTAGTAAACAAAACAAAACAAAAACGGATAGTTGACTCACAACATGGTTTACTGTTCTTTAGCATTCAAGTTCGTTCCAGATTTTGTCATGAAGATCCAATCCAGTTTTAATCATCAAAAATATAATTTATGCACTATGACATATACAAGGCATCCAACATATTTGTACCTATGAGTTTGTATTATATATTCATTAGCAACAGGTTTACGGTAGGGAAGATACCCACAAAAGTTTTTCACAGTTCATTGTTCACTGTTTTCATTCTAGTCTTTTTGTTTTGGTTTGTTATATAAAGGTAAATTTGGACTCGGTACCATTCATACATGCATACATCTATATTGTTTGCATTCACATATATATATAAATACAAAATGAGGCCAAGAGTTTACTGACAATTTGTTTTCCAGGCTACTTCCATTTCTTCTTTCAGATTTTCCAGTTCCCATGCTTTAGCTGCCATTTTATTGTAGTTTGGTTTCAGATTTTTGGTGTGAGTAGTTGAGGAGGTATACCAATGTGTGTGTATACATACATATATACATATATACATACATACATATATGTATATATATGGGGCAGGTTCAATGACACCCCAAATAGTCTATCACTTTTCCACCACACATTTCCTCCCTCTCTCCTTCCACTTATTCTCTCACCTCCCACTCACTTTCCATTCACTTTTTTTAATATATATGAGTGGCTGAAATTGGGGTGCAAATGGGAGGCTGAAATTCAAGGGGGCTCCCTGATCCTATCCCTATATATATATATATATATATATATATATATATATATATATACACACACACATATATGGGACAAACAAGACTTACCCTTGAAGTTTTGTAGCATGTATAGGCTGTGTCATATTCATTTAATGGATGTCATAGGGTGTTTTAAATGTGTAGTCATTTCTACACTTACATCTTTCAATCTTCTTAAAATGGTCAGGCTATGAAGTGTACATCCATGTGCATAAATACTATATAATAACTGACCAAGACTTAGCTTCTATAGGGTGTAGTTTAGGCTGCCATATGTATCTATTGGGAAACAATAGCTGAGTCACGTACTTGGTTGCTTTCTTGAAGACGATTTGGCGATCTGGTCGGTGGTGCAAAACCAGTTCGTACTTCCGCCGCCGCCTATAGGATAAAACAGCCTCTGAAATTAATAACTGATTTGCTTTGCACAACAAATCAGTGCAGATTTGCACTTTCGAAATAAAATTACTGCTCGAAAAATTCTGGATTATAATTTTAATGGCGGAGGCAAAAATTATATTTTTTTCGTACACAACTGAAGATAATATATACATGGGGATTAGGGCTGAACGAAAATACTGTGCAGTAATAAAATCTGCTAAAATACCAGATCAATAGTTTACCGCTTCAAATAAAAGTCGGCTCAGAAATATTTTCGTATTTAAAATCATAGTTCGAAAAATGCAGTGTTTTCTGGCCCAAAAATATAAGTGTTTACACCCCAAGCCCAAGCCCGAGCCCGAACCGAACCGAGCCGGGTCGAGTCGTTCGGTCGCACGTACGTGTGTGGTGGTCATGATGCATGGCCTCCCTCCTCACAACAAAGCATGTATTGGGAGCCCAAAGCCCCAACATGATTTCTTAGAAACAAGTATAAATACTTGCCTCTTCCATATAATCCCATGATATGGGACTATTCACATAAAGGAGCCATTCATACACTTATCTCAATATTTTAATAATTCACCCAATATTTCCAACAATTCCCCACTTGAATTTTTAAAATGTTATCGAGCAGTTTCTAAAAACATAAGACTGTGCATAAACAAATGTGTCATCCGACTTGAACCTTTGCATAGTGAATAAGATTCAGTTTTTACTGGAGTTACACGTAGTCTTGAACTCTATTCCTGACATCAAACCACACACAATCTTTTCTATAGTGCAATCAAATAAGCCCGTGCATTTATGGCCATGCACGTCTATCCCAGTTTAGTGAACGCTCTAGAAGTTTTGCCTAAAACTCCATAGGAAACGACCACATTTCCACATTCACATAGGTGAGTCTATCAAGAATACTCCTGAAGGTATGTACTCCACTCCAAACAGAGTATAGATCTCATTAAGAGTTATTATCAACTCATCCTCTAATCACTTCAGGAATACATGCTTCTTGGTTTATTAAATAGCATGTTCAACTCCTATCACTACACAACTTGTTTTTACCCATTGAACCTATTTCTTGGCATCTCCAGTCATTTAGGTCGGGTTACCATTGTGCGTTACTCAACAATCTAAGGGAAATAGTCCCATTCTTTTAGAAGAATTAAGGACTTTCTCTCTGGACAGTCCTTTCGTCAAAGGATCTGCCAAATTTTCATCACTACGTAAGTAATCCACTCTAACGGTATCTGAGGAGAGTAGTTCTCTAACCGTGATGTGCTTACGACGTATTTGTCGTCTCTTAATGTTATAATAACGGTTCTGTACTTTTGCAATAGCCGTGGTACTATCACAATGTATCAACACATCTAGTATCGGTTTTTCCCATAAAGGAATCTCAGCTAGCAGATTTCTCAAATACTCTGCTTCTTCACTAGCCGTGGCTAGTGCTATCATCTCAGACTCCATAGTAGACTGAGCCAAAATAGTATGTTTCTTGGATTTCCAAGAAACAGCTCCTCCAGCGATGCTAAATATATAGCCACTAGTCGCTTTAGAATCATCCGATAAAGTACTCCAGTCTGCATCTGAATATCCTTCAAGTACAGCTGGAAACTTCTCATAATGTAATCCAAGATTCATAGTTCGTTTAAGGTATCTCATGACCCTTTCAATAGCATGCCAGTGCTCTATACTAGGTCTACTGGTAAACCTGCACAATAATCCCACGACATAGGCAATGTCGGGTCCAGTACAATCAGTGGCATACCGAAGGCTGCCAATGATGCTCGCATAATCAGACTGTCTTACACCTTCACCAGTGTTCTTAAATAACTTTACACTTGGATCATATGGTGTACATGCAGGTTTACAGTCAAAGTAATTATATTTCTTCAGTATCTTCTCAATGTAATGAGATAGATACAAAGAAATTCCCTTTTCTGACCTAGTAATATTAATACCAAGGATTAGACTCGCCACACCTAGGTCTTTTGAGACGACCCGAACTTCCCCGTGATGGAAAGCACGGATAGAATTGAGGACAAGACAAAATAGAACGCAAACAGAAGAACATTTCATTGTTATTACAACAATTCCATCAGATACAAGAATATACAGAGTATGAATGAATAAATTACATTCGATAAATATCAGAGATTTACAATGAATTACATAGCAGTGGAAAATATACAAAACACAACTGAAAGTGATACATGGATACAGAGCTTTCCGAGCATCGTTCCAGCTGTAAATCAGGACCCTGTGGATATAAATCTGCAAAACCAAAACTACTAGCTGCCCGTGTCGAAAATAAGGGCACCCAGGGTTTAGGTTAAAACAATAAACTCCAGGTCAGTCATGTGACTGGTGTGAGAACTAAAATAGTTATTAATCTTTATTTTTAAAGTTAGGTAAATCAAGGGACCACGCCGTATAACACGGAACGGGTTTCCTCCCAAGAATACCAGTGCATAATATAAACAACGCAATGCTAAATAAAGAAAAATGAAGCTGTTATAAGACCCAGGTCCCATCACACAATGCAACGCAAACCGGAGGATAGGGTTTTTACCTTATAACAGCCAAAGCATGCTTGATACGTTTAAAATACATTATTTGATACTATTATAAGTGAATAGTGTCAAAACAATTTCAATCATAAATATCAATCATAGGCGGCATGAATGACCCATACCACTATGTCGCCATACTAGGTTCTACAAATAAAACCGCACTATCACGTATTGGAAATTGGATTTCCGTCATGAGCCGAGGCAAGGGGCAAGCTCCTCTCCATGTTCGAGACACTCTAGCAAATGTACCAGGACCCCACTTTGATCCTTGGAATCGGCTGGGCCGGTCCTCTCTTACTTTTGAGGATTAGTTATTCCTGAACACACGTTTCCCGGTCCTTACAGACCTATATCCGAGGCGCCTCGCATTCCAACAACCACACAGGTGAAAAGTATATAAATGTCAGGACTGGTAGGTCACTGACAGCACCCTAACTAGAAAGAAACGTCGTTCTCTCCCAGCGGTCCGTCTCCAGTTTTTGACTCATACCGAGGTGTGAGGCTCGCGAATTCACGTTATAAACAAAGCTACGCCACACAGGCCGTGCTTTGATCATCAACCACAAGACTTTGCTTTTCAACAGAAGCCCTGATCAATTGCCACTTACGCGTGCCACACCGGCAATTCACTCCATGCGATTGATGTCCATCGATATACAACCTCTGAGCTCGTACGTCTCAGAGAAGGGCGTTAAGCAAGAGAATAAATTCTCCACCGCCAAACAGATGTATATTTAATAGAGACCAATCAACACAGAATAAAACCCAATGTTAGACACAAAATCCATTTACAAGTTCGTTCTGGGTCTGAACGAAACCGGAGGCACTTTCCTCGCATATCCATCGATCTCCAAGTACGTCTGGACGATCACCAACTGTTTCCCTCATCTTGGGTGTACGGCCCAATCAAGATCATCAGTAATCACCCAAACGATGTGAAGACTTCCGGTCTTCAACCACCGTCTTCATCTTCGACATCTCGTCGAATCGGTTATTCAGAATGGGTATAAACCCGGCCTTTCTGAATAACCCACGTATATGATAAACAAATGTTACACAAACACAACAGACGCCTCATTCCAATTCAGAATATTCTTTTATTCACAAAATCACATTCTTAGGGAAAGGTTCCCATTAATTTTATCCAAGATAAATTCTTCTAAATTTATTCTTTAATCTTCCTTTGGATATCATTTCAAACTAGTCGGGATTAACGAACCACACCGAAGTAATTATTTATTTTATTTCCCAACCCCAACCTATTCATCCAATGGAGCAAAACTGGTAATACTCCATATCTAACACGACGGTGTTATCGGTAAAATTAATTACCATTTCACGTTCAAATCTAATTAAAGATTTAACTATCGCTTTGGAGCAAAACTAGTGATACTGCACTCTCGATCACTTTTCAGATTTGATAATTTAAATTATCAAATCACATTTTAATCTAATTAAAGATTCATTAAAACCCCACTTAGTTTCAATCTTTTCAAAAATCAATATCCTGCCTTTAACTGGGTTAAAGAACCAATGTCATCTAAAACACGATCCACGACAAACCCAAATCATATTCGATATCAAATACAAGGCTCTGAATAAAAAATATACCGGCTTATATTCCATATCAAATTCTAAAACCAACAAATATCGTATTGGAAATAACGATATAAAATATATCTTTCAAATTCCCATAACAATATCTGTATAGTCACGAAATCCAACATCGAAATATTCCGAAGATAATTTCGATTCAACTCCAGTCCAATCCACGTATTGGGAATATTGATTATTTTTAAAATCACTTTCAAATTCAATTTATTTATTTCCAAAAATGAATTGATTTTAATTCTAGTTCAAAACTAGTTCATTTCGATAAAAATCTATTTTTATCATTTCAAATGTGGCGTTTTTCATCCCAGTACTTTCCAATTCACATATTATGATTTTACACAAATTATCAATATTTTTAATAATTTTATCAAGGCCCGTACAGTCGATTTCCATCAACGGCTATCGAATTGCACTTACAGCGACTTTTTCCAAATTTGATTTGGACATAATTCCAAATCCAACCATTAGATTTCAAATTTCTAATATTCATTGGAAAACTCTTTTCAATACGAACCCAACGGTTCCAGTTTTAGGAGAATCCGACGGTCGGATCTCCTGCAACGTTAATTCGAAGTTAATGGTCGAAATTCACGAACTGCCGCGGCGCGGCGCTTTCTATTCAGGCCATTATATATATAATATATATATAATATATATATATATATTTCGTCGATTTCCTTTTTAAAACGAATTTTATAAATAGTTCTAAATTCGTTTCAAAAACAATTTCAACTTCATCTTCAATTTCAAATCGATTTGATTTCAATTCAATTCGAATTCATTTCAATTTTATTTAATTCGAATTCAAATTCGTTTCAATTCAAATTCTAATTCGTTTCAATTCAATTCAATTTGAATTTACCTTCTATTATATTCAATTCGAATTCATTTCAAATTGATTTCAATTCAATTTCAGTTCGTTTTAAATTTCATTCAAAACGATTTCAATTCGTTTTTAATTCAATTTTAATTTAATTCAATTTGAATTCATTTCTATTCAATTCGAATTCGAATTCACTTTCTATTCAATTCGAATCGAATTCATTTTCTATTCGATTCGAATTCATTTCAAATTGATTCAATAAAATTTCAATTTGAATTTTAATCTAATTTAAATTTGAATTTCATTTCAAAATATTAAATTTTGAAATCACTTTTCAATATTCATTATAAAACGAATAAAATCGATATAAATATCGTTCGCGTCAAAATAACGCATCTCTAATTAACACGGCTTTATATTTTTCAAAAACTTCTTTATTCTATTCAACAAATGAATATTTATTCTATTCAACACATGAATCTATATTTCTTTCAACACTTGACTAGTCTCAACAAATGAGTACTATCAACACATGAATCTTAATTTATAATATTCATTATTTTCCCGATTGGAATGAGGCCCAATCAATCACGATATAATGTTAATTATATGGATTCCATACAACACATGTATATAATAGCAACGATAACCAATCAACCATCATCCAAAGTGCACCACACAACTGCATAAGCATCAAATATAAATAATCAACGCTTACACAGCCTGTCGACCAATCGATCGACATACAATGAAATAATTGGGATTAGCGTACGCCAAATTTCATCCCAATACCCGTGTGGGGTTTCAAATCAACAAACACAGATTTTTATTTGTGCAGTTGGGCGATGTGTAAAATTTATCATCCCAATCAATATCAGTCAAATCAGTGTATATAAACAAATCGGCCGATTTGTTTATAAATATTCATTTATTCGCATTCACGTTAAAAATTATATTTTTAACGATATAATATTTATTTCAACACATCTACATTTTATTATCGATTTCACATCAACATCACAAACAAATTTCACAACACATCAAACAAGCATACAAGCCATCCATGGTCTGTGGACGACGGGTGTCGGGTGCTGCTAAGCACCGTCTGCATCCTAGTATATATATATATATATATATATATATATATATATATATATATATATATATATATATATATATAACTAGAAAAAGAAATTTAGAGTGACAAATTCTCACCAATAGCTATCCCAACTCCACGACACTTCTAATGTAGAAATTTTTGTCGTTCTCGCATTTTGTCACTTTCGTCGCCCGTAGTCACTACATATATAAAAATCGAATATTTACTTCGCTATTCAATATATAAAAATCGAATTTTTTTCTTCGCTATTCAATATATAAAAGTCGAATTTTTACTTCGCTATTCAATATATAAAAATCAAATTTTTTCTTTGTTGCCATGTATATAAAAATCCCATTTTTATAACCACGCTATATGGATAAAAATTCTATTTTCACACCGCTACTATATAGATAAAAATTCTATTTTTACATCGCTACTATATAGATAAAAATTATATTTTTACATTGCTACTATATAGATAAAAATTCTATTTTTACATCGCTACTATATAGATAAAAATTATATTTTTATCACGCTACTATATAGATAAAAATTATATTTTTACATCGCTACTATATAGATAAAAATTATATTTTTATCACGCTACTATATAGATAAAAATTATATTTTTACATTGCTACTATATAGATAAAAATTATATTTTTAACCTCTACATACGATAAAAATTATATTTTGAACTCTCTACATATAAAAGATTATATTTTTATCCTTCTACAATATAAAAATTTAGATTTTTAATTGCTAAAATTAATTAAACAAAACAAAATAAATGAAAGGGCTTACATTGCTTTAAGGAGGAGCGGAGGGGGAGTTTTCTTGTTCGCTGGTGGTGGTGGGCCCTCCAGCAGGGGGCGGAGGTGGAGCGGAAGTGGGGGGGCGACGGTGGAGGTGGAAGAAAAGGGGGTGTGCGGTTTTTGAAGGAGGAAGAAGAAGAAGCCGCGGCGGCAGCAACAGGAGGGGGGGCGTTGCGGTTCTTCGATGGAGGAGAGGGGGGCTGGCCGCGCCAGTGGCGGCGCGCCTATCGACGCGGTGGCGCTCCGATAGGGGGAGCGACGAGCTCCTCCTTTTTTTCTCTTTTTTTTTAATTTTCCTTCTAAATGAATCGGGTTCGAAACAAAAAGGGGCGGCAGAGGAGATAAGGGAAAGAGAGAGGAAGGATTTTATTTTTAATTATTTAATTTCAAAAAGTTGACTTTTTCATACGACCTCTAAACGAGGTCCATCGCCTGTCGTCCATAGCTAATTACCCCCATTTCGAACACAATGAGATATGTATCGTAAGCTGATTCGACCATTTCGATCAGTTTCCCCAAAATCAACATATAACTCTATATATTGAATTTGAACGCGCATTTCAATTTACCGGGGTCACATACTAACTAGAAAAATTCCAGAAAAATATTTTCTAGCTTCTTATTGACGATACAGTCCTAACAAAACTAATTTCGTCAAATTCTGAGACCGTTGGAAAAATGGCCATTTTCCAGTCGATTAAAATCAACTTAAACTGGTCAAATGCGTTTTCCTTTGCCACGCTCACATATTGATTCGAAAAATTATGAAATTTGAAAACTAGCAATAATTTGACATCACGGATTCAACAAAAGTGGTTTCGTCGAAATCCGAGGTCGTTTGCAAAATGTCTATTTTTAAGGGCCTGAATTCCATAGCGACTATTCAGAATTTTCAACTGGACATATCTTTTGATTCCCGCTATGAAATTTCGATTTTTCGGATTCATTGGAAAGATATTCTCAAATAGATTCTAATATTTCTGGTTTCACTAAAATCCGGATTGTTTTGCACTCGGTACATTCAATTGAAGTTTGAAATCGAATTATCGAACTACCACGCCATTTTCAATTCTATTTATAATTATATATAATTATTTATATTCTAACGACGACGTATATAATATATACGTTCGATTTCTATTCAAAATAAATTCCTCGTCGATATTATTTAAAATAATCTATTTTAAATGTTCAAAATTCGCTAAAATTTGCCAAAATAAAATTTTTAAACTGGCCCAGATTTTCGGGTTGTTACATCTTTCATATCAAAATTGGCACTTAATAAGGATTTGGCTGAATTTATGGCATGAATGTTTGACCCAAATATGAGTAGGTCATCTACATAAAGGCATATAATAGTGCAAATGTCATTCTCAGATTTGTAATAAATGCATTTGTCACTTTCATTAACTTTAAAACCATGTGAAATGATTAAGTTATCAAATTTTTCATGTCATTGTTTAGGTGCTTGTTTTAAACAATATAATGATTTATCTAATTTGCATACTTTATGTTCTTGACCATGTACTATAAATCCTTCAGGCTGGTCCATATAGATTTCTTCTTCTAATTCACCGTTTAAAAAGGCGGTTTTAACATCCATTTGGTGTTTTAGTAAATTGTGAATGGAAGCGAGTGAGATTAATACCCGAATGGATGTTATTCTAGTTATAGGTGAAAAAGTGTCGAAGAAATCTATATTTTCTTTTTGTCTAAAACCTTTAGCTACTTGTCGTGCTTTGTATTTATCTATAGTACCATCAGGTTTTAATTTCTTTTTAAGCACCCATTTACAACCTATAGATTTACAACCAGGAGGTAAATCTGCCAAATGCCAAGTCTTATTGGATTCCAGAGAATCCATCTCATCATTTATAGCCTCTTGCCAAAAATCGGCATCTAAAGAAGATAAGGCCTCTTGGAGGTTTAAGGGGTCCTCCTCTATAGTAAAAGCACAAAAATCCGAACCAAAATTTTTCTCAGTTCTTGCTCTTTTACTTCTTCTAGGTTCAGCTTCAGAACATTTATTAAGTTGTGTTCTAATAGGCATACTTGAAGTGCCCCCACTATTTCTTAATTTAAAAGGAAATTTTGTTTCATAAAAATCGGCATCATTTGATTCAATTATGTTATGTGCATTTATATCATAAAATCGATATGCTTTGCTATTAATAGCATAGACTATAAATGCACATTCATATGCTCTACTTTCCAATTTTATTCTCTTAGGGTCTGGAATGCGAACATATGCTAGACAACCCCAAGTTCTAAAGTATGACACATTGGGTTTATGATTCTTTAAAATTTCATAAGGTGAAATTTTATTATTAGATTTGGGGATTCTATTTAGAACATAACATACAGTCAATAAAATATCCCCCCACCAATGTTTTGCTGCACCAGAATTTAGTAGGATGGCAGCTACTAATTTGGTAAAAGTCCTATTTTTTCTTTCTGCTTTACCGTTCATTTCAGGAGAATAAGGTGCAGTTCTCTCATGTACTATACCATGTAGTTTATAGAAATCCAATATTGAATTAGATTCATATTCTGTTCCTCTATCACTACGAAGTCTCTTAATTTTCCTATTTGTTTGATTCTCAATCTCAGTTTTGAATGTTTTAAACACATAAAAAGCTTCACTTTTATTTTTCATAAGGTATACATATGTGAAATCAGAACAGTCATCAATAAAAGTGATAAAATACCGATGTCCATGTCTAGTCAAAGTACCATCAAGTTCACATATGTCAGAGTGAATCAAATCTAAGGGTTCAGATTCTCTATCAACAGATTTATGAGATTTCTAAGTGATTTTTGCTTATGTACAGAATTCATATTTATCAGATTTAGATTCTGACATCTTAGGTATCATATCTAGAGTGCTCATGTTATGAATTATTCGTTTATTAACATGACATAATCTAGAGTGCCAAATATTAAAATCACACAACATATAAGCAGAATTATTCACTTTATTAGATTTAACATTTAATTTAAACATTCCCTCACAAGCATAACCCTTTCCTACAAAAGATCCCTTATACCTATGGTATACACATCTGCCCCATAAATTGAGTAAAGCCTGCCTTATTAAGGAGAAAGCCAGAAACCAGATTCTTCCTCATCTCTAGAGCATGCAAAACATCTTTAAGAATTATAGTCCTTCCAGAGGTAAACTTGATCTCCACATTTCCAACCCCTGCAACTTTAGTGGTATGAGAATCTCCTAACAACACTTTCTGATCATCAGCGGCCGTGTATGAGGTGAACATATCACGATCATAGCAGACATGGAGAGAACCACCAGTGTCTACCCACCAACCCTCTGATCCACCAACAAGGTGAATCTCAGTAATCATAGCCGTAAGAGGCTCTTCAGTCAGGTTCGCCTGCGGTGCAGAGCTTGGCCTGTTCCGACACTTTCGTGCCATATGACCTGGTTTTCCACAGTTGTAACATAGAAACAACTGTCCACAGTCATTCTTTTGGGCTAGTTCCTGCTGTCCTTTTGGGTTTCCTTGCGGATTCCCATTCTGTTTGTTGCGCCTGTTTTGATTCTTAAATGATTTCTGATTCGGTTTCATAACAGCGGATGTGGTCTTCTTAGTGCTGTTGTTTGAGACAACCAGCACTTCCTCTTTCTGGTCCTGTTTGCGTGCCTCCTCCTCAATACGGAGGCGAGTGATCAAGCTCTCTAAGGAAAATTCCTTAGTCTTATGTCATAGGAAATTCTTAAAGTCTTTCCAACCTGGGGGCAGTTTGTCAATAATAACAGCAACTTGAAATTGTTCGTCCAAAACCATACCTTCGGAGATGATCTCATGAGCTATTTTCAGAAGCTCATGAGACTGCATCTCTACTGACCTTTCGTCTGTCATTTGATACTTGAGATAGCGAATCACAACATACTTCTTTGCCCCTGCCTCCTCTGTATCGTATTTCTTCTTCAGCGCTTCCCAGATTTCCTTCGCTGTCTTGTCGTCCGAGTTGTAGTAATCATACAGATCATCATTGAGGCCATTAAGAATGAAATTTCTGCACAGATAGTCCTGCTCAATCCAGTTCTGTTGCTGTTTTGATTTTTCAGTCCAGGAAGCCATCTGCGCTTCATCAGTTCCTTCAGGTTTGTCTGGCAACTACGGTTTGTCGGTGGTCAGAGCAGCATCCACTTTTCTCATCGTCAGGTAGAACTCCATCTTCTGACGCCATCGTTTGAAGTGCAGACTTTCGAAATGAAAGGGGGCAACAGTCACCAGTAGGATCTGGAAAGCAGAGGGAGGAGCAGCATCATCCATGGTTGATGTCGAAGCCATTGTTTCAGTTCGTCTTCAAATTGTTGGGAAACAATGGCTGAGTCACGTACTTGGTCGCTTTCTTGAAGATGATTCGGCGATCTGGTCGGTGGTGCAAAACCAGTTCGTACTTCCATCACCGCCTCTAGGATAAAACAGCCTCTGAAATTAATAAATGATTTGCTTTGCACAACAAATCAGTGCAGATTTGCACTTTCGAAATAAAATTACTGCTCGAAAAATTCTGGGTTATATTTTTAATGACGGAGGCAAAAGTTATATTTTTTCATCTACAACTGAAGATAATATATAGATGGGGTTTAGGGCTAAACGAAAATACTGTGCAGTAATAAAATCTGCTAAAATACCAGGTCAATAGTTCACCGCTTCAAATAAAAGTCGAGTCAGAAATATTTTCTTATTTAAAATCATAGTTCGAAAAATGCAGTGTTTTCTGGCCCAAAAATATAAGTGTTTACACCACAAGCCCAAGCCCAAGCCCAAGCTCGAGCCCGAACCGAACCGAGCCGGGTCAGGTCGAGTCGAGTCGGTGGGTCGCGCGCGCGTGTGTGGTGGTCATGATGCATGGCCTCCCTCCTCACAACAAAGCATGTATTGGGAGCACAAGGCCCCAACATGATTTCTTAGAAACAAGTATAAATACTTGCCTCTTCCATGTAATCCCATGATATGGGACTATTCACATAAAGGAGCCATTCATACACTTATCTCAATATTTTAATAATTCACCCAATATTTCCAACAGTATCTGATGGAAAAGAAGGGTGCTTCAGTTATTGAAATCTACTTCCATGTGCATAATCTTGTCAAAATTCATACTTAGCCTCTAGGTAATATGTATTTCAACTACAGGAGTATTGAGTCCTAGGTATAGGCTGTGCTTAAGTATGTATACATGGTATGATTTTTTCCTATGATGGAAAGGATTGTCTATGAAGAGATGGGTAGCTATGCACATGGAATTGTGCAGCAAAACAGAATTTAGCTATGTAAGCTATTAATAGCCATGTACTATCTTCATTTCTTCCATGTGAAGAAACTGAAATTTTTATTTAAATATTCGGATATGCTATATATATAAAAAGCCAATTTCTATACTTACATCCATTAAGAACAAGTATAAATGTAAACTTAATATTAAAACACCATTTACTTGTATATATTTAAATATATAAGTAAAAATATATACATAGAATTTTTAACTACTTATTTCCCATAATATTGAAATCTAATACATTCTATATTTTAAACCATAGTATTTTTTTAAACACAACTGAAAATTCAAAACTATCGACAAAACATTGTTTATTGGATTTATATATGTATATACATTGGCTAAATAAATTTCAAACAATTGGAATTCTTTTCTCTATTTTTATTATTCATAATTTATTATCTAAATCAATTACTAAAATAATAAATTGCATTAAAGAACCCGTCAAAAATTCGGGACGTTGCAAAATACCCCCCCTTAAAAATTTCGTCCTCCAAATTAAAGAGTAACGAGGAGATTATAGTTATATCTATAGTTATAGACTTATACTCAAAACAAGTACATGGGTCATCCCCTAATAATCACAACCAACAAGGTGTCCAAAATACACAGGTTAACTGCCAAACAATTCACAGCAAGCAAGACATCTAATATATCAGCAATCAGTTATCCATCACAGCCACCTTCATAACTAGAAATATCGGTCATTACGATTGGAAAACATTTCCTTTTCTAATTTATATACTTCTTCTCTTCAACATTCATCAGTTCCAGACTGTCAATTGGTAAGAAATAATCTTCTAAGTATCGACCCCGAAGACCGAAATCAACATCAGATCAATACTCAGAAAATCATTTAACTCAACCAATCTCAAGTTAGGTTCCAATTTCTTTACTCGAGTTAAATTTTCAAATTCCAGAATCCAAAATTTTGACTCAACCAATCAACATCAAACCAATACTCAGAAAATCATTTAACTCAAACAATCTCCGGTTAGGTTCCAATTTCTTAACTCGAGTTAAATTTTCAAATTCTAGAATCCAAAATTTTGATTTTTATTCCAAACCAATTTGAAATCATAAATCTTGATTTCATTCCAACTTCAAAATCTTTGAATTTTTTCCAAAACATTTTGTTTTACTCAACAATTTCCATTTTGTCATATTTGTTTATCTCTTTCTTATCCAAATTTAATTTAGTTATATATGGCTATTTCAAGTTGGATTAACAATCGACACATCTATATATATAATAATAATTCTAGAAAATTATTCTTATATAACCGAAATATATTTTTGGGCAAAATTATTCCATTCACCCAGCTTTCAAAACAATACTGTGTCGAATTATTCTGTTCAAGCATTTAGAAATCCCTATCGGCCTCGTCAGCTAAACCCGTCGATTTGAAATTTTTATACCACTCAACAGTTTAATCAACACAATATAATTTTTTTTTTAAAAATAACAACTATGCACTCATATATATACACTCAAACTCAATCTAGGGGATTACAAACCCCATCTTATCGAGTTACGCCACAGAGCCAAGGTTGCTACTCGACCTTCAGCTTGGATACCAACTGTAACGACCCGCAAATCTGTACCATTTGAATCGACTGAATACAACTCACGTCCAATCCAAATTGCACGAAAATATGAATCATTAATAGAAAGAAGTTTGAGGACGAGAAATAAAAAGAAAGAAAAATTAGAATAGAAGAAAATAGATAGAAGATCGAACTGAACAACACCACAGGATCTCACAATCGCAGCAGAACAAAATATAATATATACATACATACATACATACATACATATATATATATATATATAATCACTTTTTGAAATACAAATTGGATTTGAACTTACATACATCATCAGAGTACATCACATATATAATACAACGGAAATAAACTCTAAATATCTAACGTTGAAACCTCCTTCTCCAAGCTCCTCCAAATAAATCTGTAAATTACTGAACTACTTGACTGCCTGTACAAATTTGGGCACCCAAGGGTTTAGGGAAAACAAGAAAAATAAACTCTGGGTCAGTCATTGGACTGGTATGAGTAAACGATTTTAAAACAAACTGATTTTGATACAGGATATCTCATAAGACCATGCCGTAAAAATGGAACGTTTTTCCCTTTTTGAGATTCCAAACCACTTGTTTAACTTTCAAAAACGTTTTGAAAGAAAAGATAATCGTAAGACCGATCCACACATATACATGGATGGTTTTTACCTTACGATAACCCAAACATTTTTGAAAACGATATTCTTCTGATATTATAATAATGTCTAAATAAATATAAATCTAGCAGAACGCTTGCATCTCATGCTCTATATATAGTATACATTCAAAACCACGGGCGCTAATTGGATATTGGATTTCCAACTATGAAAAGGTATGGAACCACCTTCCGATAGTGTATCTCTAAAGGGGAATACACTGGTTTCAACAAGAACGTCTTGCAACTCGGCCCACACATGACCGACCACTCATTTCTCTTGAATGTATCAAATATATTGTCACCTTACACCTGCGCAGCTACCGTTTCCCAGGAGATACAGAAATGAAAAGAAGTAACAAAACGAATATTCTCTAGATGATGACAATACATCCTAATGGGAGCGACCCACATAGTCATGCTGCCTTCCCGATTTTTGTCATTCTCCGGTTGTGAGGCATGAGGGTGAACTTACCTTTGACAAATCATTTCTTTGAATGCCACATCGTCAATACCGCCAACCACTAATTGACTTCCCCAAAAATATATTATGGGTACAAAGCAAGAGAAACGAATTCCTCTTCCACCAACATAAATACGTTTGAGGAGATCAACGTACATGATCAGTTAGGCATACTCTATCAGACATTCGTCCATACAAGTTGTCCTAGGATTGGACAAACCGAAGGCACTATTCTGTAAATCCATCTTAGTCAATTTCTACCTAGGATTGACAGAACAGCCCTTGTAATACTCTGTCTTCAATGGTCTTCAAAAATCTCTGACTCGAAACGTATATCGAATCGAAGTGGAATTTAGACTCCGGTCTCTTCGAAACGACAACGAAAAGGTCCAGGTTTGATAGTTGGTTATTTAACTATCAAATATAAAATAAAATGGACAGGTTTAACGCCATTGGATTGCTAAGCCATATTTTAATAATATTTAATTATTTAAACCCAAATAAATCGACTTGATTTCTTTCTCTTGTTAATCAAATTCTCTTTACAAAGTTACTTAATTAAAAGATTAATTAAGTTAAAACACATCATCTCGGACAATTTGTCCAAAGTTAAATTACTATTTAAACTTCCCATTTTCTTGCTAAAAACATTTCAAGTTTTTAAACAGCCATCTATTGAACCCTCTTCCATTGAAACAACTTAATTAAAAAAAAAAAATATTCAAACCATTATCTTAAATCAAACTTAAACCACCTGATTAACTGACTATAATTGACTTCTCCTTTTTAAATAAATTAATAATATAATTGATTTAAAAATAATCCATTAAATTGTTTCTCACAAACAATTAATATCAAATCTTTTAAACTTGTATTTATTTCTGAATTGCTTTACAGAAATTTCAACTTAGCAGTTCCTATGGCATATATCAATTCTTATAACAGATAACATTCGATCTGTTAAACCTAATTTACACAAACACATATGTAAATATAATGCAATATTTTCTACTGATAATATAATATTTCAGCACATATATTTACTGATAAATCATATCAAACTAATTAATAGAAGAGCGGCGTTTATTTCTGCTAACAGATGTTTAATCAATTCAGTCAATACAGGAACGATGTTTATTTCTACTAACAGATGCCAATACATAATATATAATAACTATTAACATAATTTAAACACAACAGAATTAATTTAATAATTAATTGAATAAATATCTCAAGATTCACTGAATTATAGATTATTACCTATCAATTGTTTACGCGTTAATTTAGTTCAGTGACTAAATTTACGTTTATTTTATTATAACGATTAATTTATTTATTCTGAATTATTTAAAATCCTATAACTACATTGCATTACTAACATTCGACTTCATGAGCCAAAACAATTCA
Organism: Allium sativum; assembly: GCA_030737875.1. Classification (NCBI taxonomy): domain Eukaryota; kingdom Viridiplantae; phylum Streptophyta; class Magnoliopsida; order Asparagales; family Amaryllidaceae; genus Allium; species Allium sativum. The sequence goes on along the minus strand of JASFAX010003003.1, from coordinate 24,275 downwards.
AACATACGATTTAAACGTATCAATAGTTATATACATAATTATAATTTCCATTAAAATTTTACTTAAACACTTTTTTCTTTTTATTCTAGCAATGGGCTAAAGCCCATTTAAAATAGCCCATGCTAATTTATATGTATATTTACACATATATAATTATATCTAAACTTTACATTTAAGTTTAATCCCTTTTATTTATTTATTTCATATGGGTGAAGCCCAGGGCCCAGACTCACTCATTATTTAACCCGCATGCATTTGTTTCACTAACCCAAAATACTGCTCCTTTGCTCTTATCCCATTCCTTCTTACTAGTTTCCCGTTCATTTCTGCTTCTACGCCTTTCTTCTCTCTTTTTTTTCTTCTCTTTTTTCTATCTTTTACGTTTTTGTCCTTTTTCCTAGGCCCAAAGCCTAACGTCTACACGACCAACTAGGCCCGCATTCCTCCCTCAACAAACGTTGCCACCCCCTTCCCTTCTTCTACTATGTTTGCTCTTGGCAAACTCATCAGTGCACCTTAGTTCGTATGACCTGTATATGAAGAATGAGCTATATTTGAGTAAACTACCCATTCATGCTAGAAATGAGTCACACCACTCAATAGAACCATGCATCGAATCCTACATGTTATGCTTTGGTAATCGATACATAAACCCTTTTAATTTCCCATTCGTTCCTTCTTTACTGTGCTTTTCTTCTACGTTTCTTTCCTTTTGATTATCCAATTTTCTTTAATTTACTGTGTTGCCTATTCTACATTTCTGTGTTTTCAGTTTTCCACCTTGAACTGATCTCTGGGTAGTTGTTTATTAACATCAAATTCCGAAATAGCTCTGTACATATTAGTGACATTACTGTTAATTATTTTAGAATGGTTGTATACCCTATGTTTATGCTAATAAAATGACTGAGTTTCAGTATCCCCATTTCCTTTCTTCATTATCATTTCATTGCTATCTTCCCCAGGCAACAAATTTGCCCCTCGAGTCATGTTTATACTGCTCCTCTTATATGTATTCCTGTTACACGTTATTCCTGTTTTCTCTTTTGAGCCTTACATAAGATAACTTAAAGGAAACACAACGCAACAGTATATTTAGGTACTGCTACAGTTGGTTACAAATCTTCCTTTCCTGTTTCTTGTTTATATTTTGTTTCTTTATGTCTGAGATAACATAATCACAAACCCCAATCCTGGTGTAACGACCAACCTTTTTTACCGATTTTCACTGGAAATTAAGCCAACGTAAATCGTTCAAAAAGACGAATTGTTATGGGTACATACATACATTGAAAAATAACAGAACCTTTATTTCAAAATTCAATATTACATTAGAGTTACAGGGAATATCAAAGTTACACATATATACACAGCGGAAGAAAACATATAAATATACTCTCAGCGGAAGAACAAAGCACGGCGGGAGCTTCAACTCTAGCGTGGACTCCAACTCAGAAGCGCTTCGAACTCGCTCCAACGAATAACTGCAAAACTAAACTACCAGCTGCCCGTGTGAAAAATTAATGGGCACCCAGAGTTTAGAAAGGAACAATAAACTCCAGGTCAGTTATGGGACTGGTGTGAGAACATAAAACAGTTGCTTTAAGGTTTATTTTAAAGTTGGGAAATTCACCGGACCACGCCGCTAATGCGGAACGGGTTTATTCCATGTGAATGCCCGTCCATATAAATACGCAATGATCTTTGAAAATGAAGCTATCATAAGCTCGTCCCACATCACACAATGGAAGTGCACACCAGATGGGCGAGTTTTATCTTATGATAACCAAAATGCCTTCTTACGTGAAAATCCTCTTTCAATATTATTATTACATAGTGTGGAAAATCATTTCATAAATAAATGTATTAATCCTAGACGGCATAATACCCATAATATTATGTCCCCATATATATATATATATATATATATATATATATATATACACACATACACGCACACACAACCCAAAATCCTATAGCTCGTATTGGAGATTTGGGTTTCCAACTTGATGATTCCTGGCACGAAAGATCAATCGGAACACAAACGAAATTTATTCACGGGTTTTTCATCCAGACGCGACACCAATACAAATCGCGAGGTAGATCAACGGTTTTCGACCAGACACGGCCCCCCGAACATACCCTATTCCATAAGTCATAAGTGGTTTCCCACTACTGCAGCTTTCATCATCAATCACATATATATATACACACACAACCTAACCGCCAGTTTCTCATCATCCGGGGTGTGAGGTTTGTCAATGTCACGTCATACACAAAACATGCCTAGAAAAGCAATGCCTTGATCGTACAAGCTCATTTCATATCTTAAGTACGTCACATTGTCCATTCACAACATGACCACTGATTTCCATCCATACATAACCACTTCGGGCTCATATGTCACAAACCAGAAATATATCAATGGAACTCAGTGCTATGCAGTCAATTACAATGTCAGACACACAATCCATACAAGTCCATTCTGGGTCTGAACGGAACAAAATCCGAAAATCTCCAAATATACTCAGACCTCATGCCACTTATAAGCTCGCATCGGGTGTACATCCCGACTTGAGACATCGGCAATCAATCCGAATACATATAGGGATTCCCGGTCTTCATTCATCTATTCCAAGTCTTGAATATGCTTCATGCGTCGTATTATTACTTGGAATAGTTTTCGGACTTAAATCTGATCCAGGTCTTTCCAAGTAACAAGCGTATTCGTAAACAATGATTATGGATCATACGGCTTTTCAATTCAATTTCCTTCCAATCATTATCCATTCATTTCTAAGTCAAGGTTGGATTGATCATAAATTCCGTTATCGTCTTATTTGAAATCAGATATTCGGTTTTACAAATCTTATATTTCAAAACATACCCTTCAATTCTCAAGTCACTCAATTTACCAAATCTCTTTTTGGATTACAATTTCATATATGATAATCCAAGCAATTTATATTCGAACTTAAGTTTGATAGAGTAAATTTACTTATGCCCGATATAAATTCACAACCCAATCAAACACTATTAGAATCCTGTGGTAAATATTTTTAATGCTTCTGATAGTATTTTGTTCAACCTTGGAATTACATATCGAATATTCGACACAAACTCTATCCAACTCATTCCCTTTTAAATTCTAACATTTTAGAATTAATAAATAATTCCATATTAAATCACGTAAAAATCTATCTAAACCATTTACAATACCCTTTAACCATTTAAAATAATGGTTTACGATTATAAATTTCAAAACCCATTTATCTTCGGAATTGATATAATAACGTTTGAACGTTACTAAAAGCGCTGCTATAGCCATTAAAATTCAAATAGATTCCAAATCAATTCAAAAATTCAAATAATTCATTTCTAATCACCTTAAATTAATAAAGTCGAGTTTATCATAAATTTTCTCAGATCTTTGAAACTTGTTTAAGTTGGATTTTAGTTATGGTCGCTGAACAGCACGTACAGCAACCTTTCCAAAGTTGTTTTGGACATAGCTTGAAAATCGTACATCGAAATTTGGAAATTCTCTTTCTATTCAAAAATTGTTAATATTTGAAAATCAACGTTTCTTATTTCAGTCGAACCGATTTCAAATCAATCCAAAGTTTGAAGTTGATATTTACAAACTGTCGCGCCGTAGCGCGTTATAATTCGATTTAAATATAGTTCCTTTAAATCCTTCCGAATTGAATTTAAAATATCAAAATAACTAAATTTCAAACCGATTATTAAGTTTAAATCCAAAATCATTTCATGATTCCAAATCTTAACTCAAATTTAAATAAGTTGCAACCATAGGAATTCAAAAACCCTTTTAAATTTAAATTCAAATATAAACTTCATAAATGGTTCTTCACGACATTTATTATTTTAAATTTCAATTGGTTTCTAAGTTTTAAACCAACTTCAAATTCAAAATTCAAATTTTATTTGAATTAACCATCTCGCCTGTCGGACCAGTTAGGGATAGCCAGGGAGAGCAGTAAACTGGATTTCCAAACCCAAGCCTAGACACTATCCTCTCTGTCATCCTAGAACGGTCTGGTATAAACATTATAAAACATTTTATTTAAATTTCCAAATATCTTTTCAAATTAAATTGAACTTAAAGAAATAATATTTTAATATTTGAAAATATATATTCATTTATATGGAAAGAGGATTGAATCGATCATTTGTACAATTCCACAACCATGGTGTTGTGTGTGCATCATGCAAACATAATAAATCAACCATATAAATTGGATGATCATGAATTATAATCATCACCAGTAATAAACAATTCAGGTGTGCACAAGCGTTACAGTCAATAATGCTTAACAGTGTTCAGTGTTTGTCTAATTACATGCACATCCATTCACACAATAACATCCATATCCAACCAATCACCACATCTCATTATTAAATCACTTCTAAATAAAATAATTGATTAAATTAAGTGTTCTCACCGAAATAGCTCCATGACTTCATAACTAAGACGGACAAGCCCACGAATACTGACACCGCTATTCGTATTGCCTTTTTAATCCCACTCCATTAGCAGCGGATGATTGTTTTTCTAATGTAATTTAGAATTGAATTAATAACAACATCGTTGGGTATATATTGTCACATATATAAGGACCTTTTATTTTAATTTCCTATAATTTATTCTCAGTTAAAATTTCCAAACCTATATATAACTGGATTCTATTTTGTGTTAGATTATAACGGACTCAACGGTGCGTCAATCCGATATAAAACGAATGATTTATTAGCCATTGAAGTTTAACTTAAACTTGAAATAAATAGAAGAATTATACCTTAAACAAAGAAGCCCAAGCCCATCTACATCAGACCCGGCCCAACCAAGCTCCTTCTAACTCTTCTTCCTCCTTCTCCTTGCGGCTCCATCTCGCCTGGAATCCAACAGCCGTGGGCTGTGTGCATAGATACACGCTGAAACCTCCACCATTCAATGCAGCGAGATCACCATTCCACTCGACTTCACCTCCTCGTCCCGCTGCACCACCTCGCATGAACTCCGGTCCCCATCATCAAAATCCGAGCCTATCGACAGAAATTGGAACCGCATAAAAATGCGTGATCGTCCCATTGTCGAACCATTCATCTCAGCTCCGGGCTCCACCAAAAATTACCACCTGAAAGCCTGTTCTATTCTTGTCGCAACGCCATTATCCATTTCGCCTATCGCCGCTCCAATCTCCGACTAAACTCAACCCTAGTTTTCAGCTTTCCAAATCATCGACACGGAATCAAACCATTTTCGCATGAAAAATACTACATCACCTACTGATCTCAACGGCGAAGACGACATCGATTAATTTGAAGCGGATTGGGAGAAAGGATTTTTCGAAGTTTCCTTAGCAAATTTTCATTTTACAGTAAATTCAAGATTTTTCTTTCGTTTGTTGATGAAATCCGGATCCATCAATTTCTAAAAATCAGAAATGGTGATCCGGACAATATTCATATAAATCATCTAAGCTGGAATCAAATGGATTGTGAGTTATGGATTTTTGATTGGAAGGGAATGGTTGTTTTCTATTTACTGTAAGGTGAAATGAGAAAACAGAGGAAGGAAGTCGTGGGATTTTACCTGTAGCTTTGACAGAGAAGGAAACCTGGTTTTGTATAGGATTTAAAAGGATAATTTAATTATTAAGAAAGGACACGTGTGTTTTTCTCATAAACCCCTCGATGCATGTAGACAACAAGAGGACACATACTCTCTATTTATTTAATCCACCAATGCATGTAAGCCAAAATCAACTTATTTATTTATTTGTGAATTTTTATTTTTTAGCAACACTTAAGTGACATTTATAAATGTAGTAAATTTCAATGCTTATGAATGTAACCCAAAATATTACCTAAGATTTTATCAAAATATTTATTCATATTATTTTAACATGTCTAAATTATAAAAGTAAGGTTTTAGAAACACAACAAACTTTTATGGAAAACAATACATTTTTATAAAACTAAATAATATTATTACTCATCAAAATTTAAAAATATTTATTTAAATAAGAATCTTAAATGCAATCTCAAAATAAGTTATTCATATCAATACAAAAATATTTATTCAAACACACATATAATATTTTAAAACAATATTTGTATTCAAATCTTATTAAATTCACTTGATATTCAGAAAAATTGAAATTTATAGCATATGTTATCATGGGGAAAAACTTGGATCATTACACTTGGGAATTTCCCTCACGCCTTCATTTTTATCTTTACGGTTTGTTTTTACTTTATATATATATATAATAATATTTTTAGTGGGCCGAGCTAACCGAGAAACTAAAAATCATACACTAGTTCCTTAAAGCACCAACTTCCATTCCTTTATACTCCTCCCTTTTTTACTGCAGATTTTGGTCTTACACAAAAGAAAACCAAAAATGAAGATGGTACGTGTGATGCATGGCGTGAGGCTACAGGGTCAATTAGCCTTCATTTAAGCATGCTCATACCCACTTGAAGTAATGAAATTTCGTAAACATAACATGGACTTGTTTAGATATGTTTGCACATTGATGTAGGCGAATCTTCCAGCTCGATAACCTGGAATATACTGTATATATGGGTTTAGATAAGCAGGTTATATATATAAGGTACAAATCTAGGTGGAGGTGAAGATAGTATGTATAATTGTATATCATATATATATATACACACACGGGTGCCTCACATAGTTATTTATGAAGGCAGTGGAAATTTACCATATGATAAAGAAACAGAGAGGATGGGTATTAGTCTACTTATATTACACTATATAGGTTTAAATATATAACGTGATATGTAAACACATATAAATCATCACTAGTTGCGAGTACAAAAAGGTTAAAGTAGTGTTTACTCACAGAACAAGTCCTTTGTTTTTTACTCATTTCTATTTCCAGGTTACTAATATTTTGCATACAGGCTTCTAAAATTCTTTTCACCGTTTAGTGATGGATTTACACATGAAATAAGTTATATAACCCTATGTATATTCACTTATTCAATCTACACTACGAATTAAAATCTCAAATGGCATACAAGTAAAGTCTACTTATTTTGTTCGTTGTTTTATACATACAGGTTCTGGTATAATTCAATTCCAGGTTTCATTATTCAAGGCACTTATATATGTATATCTTTAATTATATATTAGCATACTTAGCAAACAAAACAAAACAAAAAGGGATAGTTTACTCACAACATGGTTTACTATTCTTCATTCAAGTGTGTTCCAAATTTTGTCATGAAGATCCAATCCAGTTTTAATCATCAAAAATAGAACTTATGCACTATGACATATACAAGGCATCCAACATATATGTACCTACGAGTTTGTATTATATATTCATTAGCAACATGTTTACGGTGGGGAAGATACCCACAAAAATTTTTGATTGTTCACTGTTTTCATTCTAGTCTTTTTGTTTTGGTTTGTTATATGAAGGTAAAATGGACTCAGTACCATTCATACATGTATACATCTATATTGTTTGCACCCATATATATAAATTCAAAATGAGGCCAAGAGTTTGCTTACAATTTTCTTTATTGTCTTTGTTTTCCAGGCTACAGCCATTTCTTCTTTCAGATTTCCTAGTTACCTTACTTTAGCTGCCATTTTATTGTAGTTTGGTTTCGGATTTTTGGTGTGAGCTGTTGAGGGGGTATACCAGTATATATATAGGGGATAAACAAGACTTACCCTTGAAGTTTTGTTGCATGTATAGGCTGTCTCATATTCATTTAATGGATGTCATAGGCTGTTTTAAATGCGTAGTCGCTTCTACACTTACATCTTTCAATCTTCTTAAAATGGTCAGACTATGAAGTGTACATCCATGCGCATAAATACTATATAATAAGTGATCAAGACTTAGCTTCTATAGGGTGTAGTTTAGGCTTCCATATGTATTTGATGGAAAAGAAGGATGCTTCCGTTATTGAAATCTACGGCCATGTGCAAATTCTTGTCAAAATTCATACTTAGCCTCTAAGTAATATGTATTTCAACTACAAGATTGTTCAGTCCTAGGTATAGGTTGTGCTTAAGTATGTATACATGGTGTGATTTGTTCCTATGATGGAAAGGATTGTCTATGAAAAGATGGGTTGATATGCACATGGAATTGTGCAACAAAACAGAGTTTAGCTATGTAAGCTATTAATAGCCATGTACTATCTTCATTTCTTCCATGTGAAGAAACTGAGATTTTTATTTAAATATTCGGATATGTTATATATATATATATATATATATATATATATAAAGCCAATTTCTATACTTACATCCTTTAAGAACAAGTATAAATACAAACATAATATTAAAACACCAGTTACTTGTATATATTTCAATATATAAGTAAAAATATAAACGTAGAATTTTTAACTACTTATTTCCCATAATACTAAAATCTAATACATTCTATATTTTTAACCATAGTTTTTTTAAACACAATTAAAAATACAAAACAATCGACAAAACACTGTTTATTGGATTTATATACGCATGTACATTAGCTAAATAAATTTCAAACTAATATATACATAATTGGAATTCTTTTCTCTATTTTTATTATTCATAATTTATTATCTAAATCAATTACTAAAATAATAAATTACATTAAAGAACCCATCAAAAATCCAGGATGTTACAAATTTGTTTCTCTTAGCTTTATACCCGTGGTTTTGGGAAAATCAATTTGTGAGTTGATGGGTTTGACGATGTGGCATTCAAAGTAAATAAAGATGTGTTGTTTCAAATGGTAAGTTCTAACCTCAAGCCTCACAACCGGAAAATGACAAAAATCGGGTAGGCAGCATGGCTATGTGGGTCGCTCCCGTTAGGATGTATTGTCATCTATCTAAAGAATATTCATATTTGTTCATCTTTCGTTTCTGTATCTTCGGATAACGGTTACGTGGGCCCAACCGTTGGTGACAATGTATTCGATACACTCAAGAGAAATGAGTGGTCGGTCATGTGTGGGTCGGGTTGCAAGACGTTTTTGTTGAACCTAGTGTATTCCCCTCTAGAGATTCACTATCGGAAGGTGGTTCTATACCTTGTCATAGTTGGAAATCCATTATCCAATAAGTGCAGGCGGTTTTGTTTGTATACTTTATATGTGGAGCGTTAGATGCAAGCGTTCCGCTAGATTGCTATTTATTTGTATTTAGACACTATTATAATATCAGAAGATATATATATGATTTAAAAATGTTTTAGGTTATCGTTAGATAAAAACCATCCATATATATGTGTGGATCAGTCTTACGATTATCCTTTCTTTCAGAAAGATTTTTGAAAGCCAAAATCAAGCAGTTTAAAAATCGTTTACTCAAACCAGTTCTATGACTGACAAAGAGTTTATTTTTCTATGTCTTCCATAAACTTTTGGGTACCCAAATTTGTACGGACAGTCAAGTAGTTCAGGATTTTTCGGATACTGGAGGGAGCTTGGAGCAGGAGACTTCAACGTTAGATATATAGAGTGTATTTCCGCTGTGATGTATATGTATTGTACTCTGACGATGTATGTAAGTCCGAGTACCGTTGTATTTAAAAAGCAATTATATATCTATTATATTTTGTTTGTTCTGTTGGATTCTTGCTTACTCTGATTCTGTGTTGTGATCTTCTTTTCTTCTATTCTAACTTTTCTATCTTATCTATTCTCAACCTCTAAATTCTTTCTTTGACATCTGGGTTTTAGTATTCTTTGGGTTGAACTTGTGATATGTTTAGTCGACTCAAAGGGTACCGAAATTTGGGTCGTCACACTTGGTACATAGCTTAAAGTTGAGTAATAACCTTGGCTCTGTGGCGTAACTCGATAGAGATGGGGTTAGTAATACCGTAGATTGAGTTTAAGTGTATATATCTGAGCGCGTACTTGTTAATTGATATAAAACCGATTTTTATATTGTGTTGATTAGTTTGTCGAGTGGTTTATGAATTCTGGTCAATACAGCAGCGCAACTGAATTGATAGGTGTTTCTAAACTCTTGAACAGAGTAATTCGACATAGTATTGTTTTGAAAGCCGGGTAAATGAAATAATTTACCCAACAATTATTTTTTGTTATAAAAAGGAATAATTTCCTGAAACTACTATTATATATGAATATGTCGATGATTGTTATTATAATCAAATAAGATTATAAAAATTGAAATGGTTATATTAAACCAGACCGAATTTGCATAAGAATAGAGTGTGCAAATGATTCAAGCTAGAAATTACTTGAGTAAAACAAAAGGATTTGGGAAATTCAAAGGTTTTAAATTTAAAATGGAATTAAGACATGTGATTTCAAATTGGTTTGGAATAAAACAGGAAATCTAGATTCTGGAATTTGAAAATTTAACTGGAGTAAGTTAAATCAGATTGGGATTTGAAAGGAGAATTTAAAGCAAATAAATATGCTTGAACGAGTTTGATTCAAATTAACGAAGTAAACGATTTTGGAATTATTTTCCGAATGTAATTTCGGATATCTTCTGGAAAAAAAATGAGGTAATATATGGGTTGATGAGGATATGGAGTTAAGAAATCAGAATCTAACTAGAGATGGGTTAAGTTGAATGATTTCCGGAGTGTTTATCTGACGTTGATTTCGGTCTTCGGGATTGATGCTTATAAGATTATTTTCTTATCGATTTACGATCAGGAACTGATGAATGAGTTTATATTATACGTCTTGATTGTTGTGGATATTTTGGTAGATAACCTACGTGTTATGGATGTCTGGTGGATTGTGATTATTAGGAGATGACCCGTGTATGTGTTAAGTGTATAAGTCAATGATTTTGAATATAACTGAAACCTCGTCGTTACTTTAATTTTAGGGACGAAATTCTTTTAAAGGGGGGTAGATTGTAACGTCTCGGATTTTGCCGGAATTATAGTACTGTTTATTTTGGATTAATTCAGTAATTAAGATAAAATGATAAATTTGTCGATAATATTGAGAAATTTCAGGAATAATATATATATATATATATATATATATATATATATATATATATATATTTAAATGGTTTAAAATATTTATATCAATGTAAAACAAGCAGGAAATGTTTCCTTGATTTGTTTTGTATTCGTTTTAACTCTTGTAAATAATATATATATATATATATATATATATATATATATATATATATATATATATATATATATATATATATTGGATCTGAATATTCTTGAAAAATAGAATAATAAGTAGTTATAGATAAAATCCTATATATACATTTATACCATTCCTTAACAAATGAATTTATGTGTGTATGAACTAGTATGTAATGCCTTGCATGTTGTTTTATATTTTCAACCTCATGTGAAATAAAATAAGATTTTCACTTAAGTAAGATTAAGTGTAAATAAATTAAGTAAAATGTGAATAATTATTTCATAAGAAAGAAATATGCATCAATAGGAGATTCCCCATTGTTGTACTTAAGATCTAAAATAAATTTATTGAAAAGATATGCATTCAAACCATGAATTGAAAAGTATAATATTTGAATACATGTGCATTAAAAATTTGATTACTTAGCAATCACGTTTGATTTTTATAATAAATACCTAAGTCTGCATATGAAATTGCGCTTCATTCTTTTGCATATGGCTGCATTTACAGGCGCAGCTTCATTGTTCCCATCATAGCATACACAACTAAGAGATCATAGCTACACTTCTCTTCAATCACATACACCGCTATATACCTTGCACCAGCTAGAATCTAGGCAACCTTTAATGCAATCAATCAACACACACAATACATAGCTTCATCCTTCCTTCAATCAGACTACACAAGCATGGCTATACTGCATTCTTTCAATCAATAGCATAATAGCTATAAACACTAGACTTTGCACTATTGAGTCCGAGTTTGTTCACACTATTTAAGGTAGTGTGAACAAAACACCGGATTTAATTGGTGGAAATCAGGAAGGCCCGTGTAGGTCTCTCTGATTTCAACCAATTAAAAGTAGTGTTTTGTTCACACTACCTTAAAGCAGTGTGAACAAACTACTACACTCTTTGCAATGCAACAGCTAAATATATAAGAACATGACTACAGGAATATAGGGACCGCTATGTATTGTTACCTCAATCAGTCTATAAAACCAGCTAACAATTTTAGGCAAATTTCTAGTCAAATCAGCAACTATGATGTTTCCTTCATGCACAAGTATTTCTGTTCCCATGTGTGATGCTCAATATTTTATATTTCTTTGCACATATAAATACACACACTAGCTACAACTTGCATACATATTTCATTCGAACCAAATCTGAAATGAAAAATAGAAATAAATAGAGCAAAGTAATAAAGGAAACATGAGAAACGACCTGGACTGATAGCTGAAAACAGAGGAGCAATATTTATGTGAGCAAACTCTTCCCTTTACCCTATTTAAAGTATTTATGTTTGTTCGAGGTAGATTTATGGACATATATGTTAATGAATGTATTAATTCTAGCTAATTAGATCTTCATGGCAAAAACTGGGAAAACAGAAAGAAAAAAAAAAAAAAAAAAAACTGAATGAGGAATGAAAACCTGAAACTGGAACTAAAACCAGAGAGAAAAAAATACTAGTAGCAGTAGTGTATTTTGTAAGTGAACCTCACTTTTATCCCCGTTTGAAATCAACTCGAGATTGTTATGTTGTTTAAATATGGGTATATGCATACCTTTACTTGTTATAACATGTAGCACCAGTTATAATGACATCACCTGAATGAGAAATTCGAAACATATCTGTCTGTTAGACATATGAAAACTCATATATTTTTCACCTCCTATTAGTTAAAATCTTTAACTCACATTCTAGTTCGTTTCAGCATTTAAGATCAACGTGGAAATTGTTTGTTTAAGGTTGAAGTTTACTTTAAATTTTGTTTCAACACAAATTATGGCCTATAACTTCAGAATTATTTGATAACCACAAATAGTTATATTTTCTCGAAAATTCAAACATCACTATTCTATAGTTCAGAGATAGGGATGCGTTCATAGTTGAAAATCTGGATTCTTGGGTGGTTTTATACTTAATCATGATGGGGTTAAAGAGATCTTCGGAAATGATCAGAAAATAGAAAGGGTGCTTTTTCCGGCGACCAAGGTGGTAGGAGACCATGGCTCTGGGGGTGAAGCTACTGGATAGTATGGGGATCATAGGAAAAATACAATATGATTTTTCCAGTTGTTGGTTTGAGGCAATGGGATCATCATATGTTTTTTTTACTCGTTTTGGTGACCGATGTTCTTAGTTGAACTGCTCTGACATGGAGGCGTATAAAGATGCCGCACCAAGAGGGATCGGTACTGATGGGTGTTGACTTTGCGGGAACGGAGTTTGAGTGAAGTCGGAGTTGGAGTGATGGGGGGCAGACAGTGGATGTTGGTTTTTGGGTGCAGTTGGTTGAAGTGTTGAATTTTGACGCAGGGTACTGGAGTAATTTATGGTGATAGGGATGGGTTCGTATGGCTAAAGGACACGCATGGTGATCGGAGTAGGTGCAAGATGGCCAGTGTGGCGGTGGAGTGCGTGCACGGTGTGCACGTTGCACAGACAAATGAAAATGAAACAATACTGGAAGAAGAAAGGAAAGGTGAAAAAGAGAAGAAGGGGTTGGCCGATTGCATTGCGTTGGTTCAACTTGGAGATGTGAGCTTGAAAGGAAATAGAAGGAAGCAAACAGGCAAGTAAAGAAAAAGGAATAAACATAAATACGTAAGGGAAGAATGGCAATTATGTTGCCTGGGAGAAGAAACTGGAAGCTACATTTTTGCGTGGGTCTTTGTCTACATGGGTGGGACTGGGCCTTGGGGTTTGGCCCATGTTCCTATATATATTAAAAGAAAGGGGTAGGCAAAAAGAAACGCAGGAGGATAGAAGATGCAAGGGAGGAAGAAAAGAACGGATGGGGAGGAAGATGAGGTGCAGCGTCCCTTTTTAGTGCAGGCGTGTTTATTGCTGAGTGAATTTGGGCCTGGGCTTGGCCCATTTTTAAAAAAAAAAATAAGTTTAAATATAAATTTATATATTTATATATTGGTAAATATATTTATATGGTATAAGTGGGTTGTTTCCATTGGGTCCGGCCCGTTTTAATGATAAAAAGAAGAAAATGTTTTAAGTTAAAATACAAGTGAAAATATTATATAAATATTTATATATTATATACTGATGTGAATAGATATATGTTTAGATCAAGAAATGGTGATTTAATTGATTGGCTCGTGTATGTAAGTAACTCGACGGGGTAACAAGTATTATATAATTCAATTTAAAAAAATAAATTTATCATGTAATTCGAAGTGGTATTGATACCATATATTAGTAAAATTAGTCAAATGTAAATTTAGTCCATAAACTAAAATAACATGTAAACTGTTATAATAGATCAGTAATGATCTATAGTTTGGAAATTCTGAATTGGTTGTGTAAATGATTATTTAATTAATCGAGTTGTGTTGACCAAAAATTTACATAAGTTGTCAACAGTTTGAATAATTGTTTTAAGAAACAAGTAAAGGTGATTATTTAAATTAATTATTTTTAATTAATTTAAAAAGGAAGATTAACTGTAACCAGTTAATCAATTTGTTTTAAGATTGAATTACATCAGCTGTTTTATATGAAGCTTGATTCTTAAATTAATTGGGTTTTAATTAATTTAATGGAAATAGTGTAACAAGAGATTGTTAAACATAAGAATGTTTTATTAAAAACTAATTAACATTTTAATTAACAAAATTTGGGCAGGTAATTACGTAGTTATTTGGAAAAGTTGAAATTTGATAAATGATCTAAGATAAATGTTTTAACTTAATTAAGTTTTATAGCTAGTTCAATTATAAAAGGAAAAGGAAATTAAGTCCATTTAAATTCCTTGGTTTTAAATAATTAAGTTAATCATGTAAACTTGATGAATGTGTTCAAACCGACAATGTGGTTTTTAAATGGTTTATGATTTGAAAATCAATTAGACTTATAACTCTGGTTTATCGAATATTTTGGATATCGAACTTCTGCGAATCTTAGCGATAAGAATGATTTCGACTCTAGGTATAAGAGGTAATTAAAACACCCCAACTTGAATGATTTCACCATTATCCGATAGATAGTATTAGTTTGTATTCAAAATAAGTGTTAGAATTGAATATCGTTTTCAGCTATGAAACCTATATGCAAGAATGAGAGTATCACGTAAGATTTTAATAAGAGTTTTCTAAGTTGAGAAATACTTGTGTTTCAAATAAATAAGAAAAGTTAATATTTGAATTTAAATAATTAAAGATTTATTAAATAAGGCTTAGCAGATCCAATGGAAATAAATCTATTCATTTTACTTAATATTTGATAGTTAAATCACCGACTATCAAAATTTTGACCTTTTACGTTGTCGTTTCGAAGAGTCTGGAATCTAATTCCACTTCGATTCGATTTATCGTTTCAAGTCAGAGATTAGTGAAGATGGAGTTTATGCAAGGGTTGTTCTGTTTACATAGTAGTGCCTTCGATTTTTCCAGTCCCAGGACAACTTGTATGGACGAATGTCTGACAAAGTATACCTAACAGATCGCGTAAATTGATATCCTCAAAACTATGTTTGGTGGCGGAGAAATTCGTTTCTCTTAGCTTTATACCCGTGGTTTTGGGAAAATCAATTTGAGATTTGATGGGTTTGACGATGTGGCGTTCAAAGTAAATAAAGATGTGCTGTTTCAAAAGGTAAGTTCCAACCTCAAGCCTCACAACCGGAAAATGACAAAAATCGGGAAGGAAGCATGGCTATGTGGGTCGCTCCCATTAGGATGTATTGTCATCTATCTAGAGAATATTAATATTTGTACTTCTTTCGTTTTTGTATCTTCAGATAACGGTCATGTGGGCCCAACCGTTGGTGATAATATATTCGATACACTCAAGAGAAATGAGTGGTCAGTCATGTGTGGGCCGGGTTGCAAGACGTTCTTGTTGAACCCAGTGTATTCCCCTCCAGAGATACACTATCGAAAGGTGGGTCCATACCTTGTCATAGTTGGAAATCCATTATTCAATAAGCGCCGGCGGTTTTGTTTGTATACTATATATGTAGAGCGTGAGATGCAAGCATTCCGCTAGATTGCTATTTATTTGTATTTAGACACTATTATAATATCAGAAGATATATATATATATATATATATATATATATATATTATTTTGAAAATTGGTTCACTTTATTATGATAAAAAGCAGTACAGTAGACAGGTTAGCATACTAACCGATACAATTAAAAGACAACAAAATATAGATGAACATGAAAATAAAAGAATTCTAAATCTAATCTAAAATAAAACTGGCCATGATGAGGCCATCCCTCTTGTCACTCGCTACACCAGAGCAAAAGTTCCATACCAATGCACTCAGCTCCTCAACTCTCAAGGCAGCTTTTCCTGTGCCTTAACACAATCAGAAAGCATCAACCAAAACAGCAAGATAACAACAGCACATATAAATACTGCAAGAATGCTTTCGTGGCTCAATTTCAAGCATTAAATCTGGTTGACGACTCACAGACGCCTGTGAATCAGTCTTAATGCTAGAAATACTAATAATAATGCAGCAGTAAATGAATCATTTGCTGTGTTATATGTACTGCAAATCTGTTGATAAAGCTTCTGGAGAAAAATCATGAGCTTGCAACCACAGAAGTAAACAGCAAGCAATAAATGTTCAGCAATAAGAAGCTTTAGCTTATGAATTGCTGATCTAATAACTTAATATAAGTAGGATATCCAGCAAGAAAACCATATTTGGAAGCTAGAAGAAGCAATTTCAGATAAGAGCTGAACATTCTTGAAATTCTGGAAGAAACCAATTGAATCTGCACCCTGAATATGATGTAGAAAACCAAAACCATATATGATAGCAATCATAACTAGTTACTGTTGAAGGAGCTGAGAGGGACCAAATACTCAGATCAATTGGGAACCAAATGAAACTATAGATCCCAAAATATATATGAATTTAAACCTGTAACTCTAACATTCCCACAGTGTTGAAATCTATTCAAAGCAGTGTTGTACATATTGGAGTAAAAAAGCAAAGGCTATCTACTTCACAAACAACAGCAAATTATAACGAATGCTTATCTATCATCTCTGCATAGAACCCACTGACCTTTAACTCGAGACCAAAATATATTAACCTTACCAGTACTCTCTGAGATCGAACAAGCTTAACAACATGGAAGATCGGTTGGAGAACTAGGAACTGAATATAGATCAGTTACGCCGGCAATGCCAGAACCCTAATTCACAATGGCTTGATAACCACAATCAAACAAATCAGATCCTGAGAGACTGTAAAGGAAGAACGCACCAGCACATGAATCTCGAATTAAAACTGGCAGTGAATAAATTTTCACAGTTGAAGTTTTAGCATAGATCTTAGATACATCGAAATTTCCTCCGCGATCTCAGATCTGAGTGTGACCAACAGCTTCGAGATCTGTATTTACTTCATCTTTGAGCAGATCTGAAACTCTTTGTAGATTAGACCTTAAAAAACCGGAGGAAATGAATTTTCCAGATCTGAAATTAACTGTGAAAAAAAAAAGCAGCTCAAATCTAAACCATTAAAGAAATCTGGCTTGTAGATGGAAAATCGATTCTAATATTAGGGTTAAAGATGATGGAATAAAACTTCTCAGATCTGGCTTTAATATAGAAAAACGGAAGGAAAACGTATGAAAAACGAATGGAAATCTGACGGAAATCGAAAATAAAATAAAAGTATTATCAACGATATCAATCGTTGAAGGTTGGTGAAAGAAATCCAGTTGAAAGAAATCAGAAACAGATGGAAAGTTGAGGGACTCTCACGCATGGCGAAATCTGGTGAAAATTTTCATCAGTCGCCATTAACGAGATCCCCCATATATATATATATATATATATATATATATATGATTTCAAAATGTTTATAAAACCCATCCGTATTTATGTGTGGATCGGTCTTACGATTATCCTTTCTTTTAAAAAGATTTTTGAAAGTTAAATCAAGTAGTTTAAAAATCGTTTACTCACACCAGTCACATGACTGACCCAGAGTTTATTTTTCTATGTTTTCCCTAAACTCTTGGGTGCCCAAATTTGTACATGCAGTCAAGTAGTTCATGATTTTTCGGATACTGAAGGGAGCTTGGAGCAGGAGACTTCAACGTTAGATATATAGAGTCTATTTCCGCTGTGATGTATATGTATTGTACTCTGATGATGTATGTAAGCCCAGTTACTGTTGTATTTAAAAAGCAATTATATATCTATTATATTTTATTCGTTCCGTTATGAGATTCCTGTTTACTCTGATTCTGTGTTGTGATCTTCTTTTCTTCTATTCTAACATTTCTATCTTATCTATTCTCACCCTCTAAATTCTTTCTTCGACATCTGGGTTTTAGTATTCTTTGGGTTGAACTTGTGATATGTTTAGTCGACTCAAAGGGTACCGAAATCTGGGTCGTCACACCTCCGTAATTAATTCATGTCAGATAACTGAAGCAAAGCATTTAAGCCGACGGAAGGATCAATCCAGATCTATAAATCAGATCTCAGAGACTCAAAAAGAGGGATATTTTTGGGGGGATTTTTTTGCCTCATTCAGTTTGTTTCTAAAATTTGTAACCTCTTCTTACAAAGTGAAACCCTAATTTCTAAATCAATTTGGGAAAATGATTTGTAACATTGCATGTTCTCAATAAAGAGGAAAATATATGGCAACTAAGGTAATCGTGAGATATCTTATTTTAATTATGTGTATCGTTCAGTAACATTATAGGGTCAAAATGTGAATTATAAATAATTAGATCTATTTCATACCTTGACAGTGAAGTTGCTTCAGTATCTAAGGCAATTCTAAGGAAATTGTAACAACCTTGAATTTTGTTAAATTAAATTTTAAATATTTAATTGGTTTTTAAATATTCTAAGATAGGTTTTTTAATTTGATCCCCATTTAAATTAAGTTTTAAGAAAATTCTATTTCTTATATTATTTTTGTAAATGGCTATTTAAAATAAAAAATCAAAGCTTTGTATATTTTTAACGAATGTGAAAATATATTTAAACATATAAGTTTGGTTTTATATTACATTACTCTTTTGTTATTTGCATTTGCATGACAATGATACATATATACATATATACATATATATATATATATATATATATATTTGTAAGTATAAAAATGTTAAGAGTATTTTAACATTTTTGTAATTTGAATAAAATAGCATATGTTACGGCTTAAAAATGGTTTCTAAATATAAAGTAAGATATGATTTGATTTTTGAAAAGCAAATTGGGTTTCTGCTTAAATCATGACTTGTACTCTTCTTACCAAAACTTGCTATCTCATTTAAGAAGCTATGCACTTAGTTTGACTCTTTTCTTAGCTTGTAAAGATTGTTTTCCTTTTAATAAGTTAATTTTAAAATTCAAACTTACCTTTTTCCCCTTTTTACATGTATTTATATATATGCCTCTTACCTTTTTTTATTCTTTATTTTCTACTTCCTTTGTCCATCTTCTCATCTTCGTCTCCTTAAAACACATTTTCTAAGAAAATTAAAAACTAAAACAAAAGGGCAAGAGCTAAAGCTAGAAGTGGCAGCAGATTTCTTAAAGAAACCAGTAAAAGCAACAACTCAAAACCCAAGTTTGCAAAAATGGTCGAGGTGAGATCTTAGCCATTTTAGAACTTTGTAAAAGTTTTCAATGCATGCTTGTTTAGTGTTAAATGTTGTTGTTTTCCTTTGTGTGAAGGCAAGTTAAAATATAAAAGTTCCCAAGATGTTTAGCCTCTGTTTCTTTTTCTAGCTGATATCTAATTAATTTTTTGGTATAAACTTGACTTTATTTAATTATTTAGATGGATGTTTGTAGGATTGTATAGTGTGTGTGTATATATATATCTGTGTATATGTGTGTGTGTGTGTGTGTGTGTGTGTGTGTGTGTGTGTGTGTGTTTATATCACTTTCTTCATGTTAAAAACCTTAGCACTAAATCCTAGAAGTGTTTAAAACCTGGAAACAAAAGAAATGATCAAATCCTATAACAAAAAATAGGCTCTGTTAATGTTAAAATTAAACACCTAAGATTCTAAATTGCATATCTCCAAATCCACTTTGTTTTAGAGAATATTTCCAACTACAAACTTGTTTATAATTACTTGTATTTTAGGCTAAAATTAGTTGTAAGATTTTAAGTTAAATATATGTTCTTATTTTTGCAAAATGCAGTAAGAAATCAAATTTTGGACAAAATCTTACAATTGAATTTTAAGTTTTGTTTTCACAATCCTAACATATCAGTTATAACATGATTTTTAAAACAAAAATCATGATTTTTAGTGTCCTAATTTTTGTGCTAAGATTGAAAGTGTATTTTGGGTTTAAAATTTAAATTCATTAATTTGTGTTAATGGAATTAAAATCTATGTCATATGGAGTTGTGTCAGATGTCAGAGGAGGTGCTCTGATTGTTGGAGTTGGTCTAGTGGTCGTAGATGGTCAGACAAGGTCTATTTAGGGAGTTTGTCAGTGTTTGGGTTTTGGGTTATAATCACATCATGTGGGTTGTTGAGTGGATCGAGTGCAAGAATATTTGGTCGGAGGAGCATACGAGGGTGGAGTTTGTCTCAGTGGTGTGTGCAGGTGATTCGCTGGTCAGAGTCAATGGTGGGAGGAGGTGTTCCAGGCACTATCTAGGATTATATTTTCGGGTTTGTTGGGTCGAAGGGTCATTTTGGAGCTGAGGGGTTTTGAATATGCATAGGGGAAGCGGTACCCGAGAGTAGATGATTATGTTTCTTTGTGCTGTTTTGTTTTAATGTCTTGATGTAGTGTTTGGGTAATAAAATGAAAGAAGACCGAGAGGTGTATTTTGGTGGGTCGGGTCGCATGGTTTGGGCTCGACCCAATTTTAAAAAAAGATTTATATTTGAATTCAAATTTAAATAGTATTTAAATATATATATATATATATGTATGTATGTATGTATGTATAAGCATATATATGTATGTAGGTTTTAGCATAAATGTGCATTTAAAGATTTTAGCTTGCATTTGTATTGAGTCGTTCGTGTTAAGTAAAATCGTAAGTGTGATTCCGTGTAAGCGACTCGATGTAACTTGTCGAGTTTAAACGATTCAATTTTAAATTGATTTGATTTAGGAAATTAAAATTGGTTTTATTTCTAAAAATCATTTAGAATTATACAAAGGAAAATTTAGTCGTTTGACCTAAATTAACTCATAGCTTTTGGCAATTGATCCAAAAATAATATGTAAGTTCTATAGACTCTTAATTGGTTATTAAATTAATCGAATGTGTTTAATTACTTTAATCATAATTATATATTTTAAGGTGACATCGGTTAGTAGAAATAAACCATGTTCCACTATAAATTTAATCTGCTGAATTATTTTGGACATCTTACTAGTAGAAATAAACACCATTCTGCTATTGTGTTAGTTTGACACATTTATTTGCAATTAAATGTTATTGTGATGTTATATTATAAATTGATAGTATAAATTTTAATTACATATCTGTGTTATGTCATTGTGTGTTTACGACTTGAATGTCGTATAAACGAAGAATTGCTAAGTGCCATTGGGACTGCTAAGTTTCTAATTTCTATAAAGTAAATCAAAAATTAACTTAAATGTTAATAGTTGATATAAATGTTTTTAAGAAACAATTAAATGTTATTATTTTAAATTAATTAATTTAAAGGGAAAGATTAATTGTAATCAGTTAACTTTGTTTTTCGAGTTAATTAAATCAAATGTTTTTAACTGAAATTCGTTATTAAATTAATTTGTTTTCAATCAATTTAATAGAAATAGTTTTAACAAATTGTTGTTTGAAATTAATAATGTTTTATAAAGGTTAATTAATCTTTTAATTAATTGTGTTTAAAGATAATTATCGAGTTGATGATTATTAATAAAGTTATAATTATAATAACTTTTTAGAAGAGATTAACTAATTTATTTTTAGTTAGTATGAAGTTAACTACCCTTACTCTAGTTAATGTTGAAGTTAACTATTCTTTTAATTAATAATAATTAATATGATTACCTTTTTAATTGGAATCATTTAAGTTAATCGTCTCTTAAATGTATTGTGAGAAGTTAATTACAGTTTTATTTAATAGATTTTGGTAAGTGAATTGTGCAGTTGAATAGTAATTTAAAATTGGATAAATTATCCAAGAAGGATGTTCTAAACTTAATTAATCTCTTAATTAAGTAAGTGTTAAAAATAATTTGAATATCAAAGGTAAGAAAAATCAATTCGATAAATTGGATTTAATTTCTTGATCTAATATTTAAGTTAATCAAGTCAACTTAGTGAGTGTTTCAAAACAACAATATTGTTTTGAATATTGTTTTGGGATTTGAGAATCATTTAGATTTATAAATTCACATTTAGTGAATGTTTTGAATAGCGAACTTCTATGAATCTTAAAGATAAGAACGATTTCCACTCAAGGCTTAAGAGGTAATTATAACACCACAACTTGAATGATTTCAATATTATCTGATAGATAATATTAGTTTTTGTCCAAAATGAGTGATAAAGATGAATATCGTTTTCAACTATGAAACTAATATTCAAGGGTAATATTATAACATAAGATTGATAATTTGAATCACCAGGGTTTCATAATATACTTATGTTTTCAAGTAAGCATGTATACAAGTGCATTGAATTTAAATGAATCAAATGTTGTTTAAATGAGGATTAACAGGTCTAATGGAAATAAATCTATTCATTTTGTTGTGTGTTTTAATAGTTAAATAACCAACTATCAAACTTGAACCTTTACTCTGATATATACGTGACAAGGACAAGGAAATCTGTTCAATAACGGTTAGGGAGTGAATCCCACTCTTATTTATTGTTCGATATAAGTCATATCGATTGTCATTTCCAAGAGACCGAGATCAGATCAAGTATCTGAAAACCACTTCGATCCAACTGAGCGTACGATTGGATCATCTGAAGACACTGAATCGAAGATAGAGTTGAAGTGCAAGGGGTTACTTGCTACTAATGTTAAGGATGTAGTAGAAGGGGAGGGGTGTCAAAAATTATTTTTTGATTATTAATCATTAGTCATTAATTATGAAATATGTATAATTCTCGTTTCACCATGGTTAAATTGGATAATTCTTCCTAGATTGTAATTCAGAAATAAGCAACTATTGCAAATTTCTTGAAAAATCCATCGCAAAATAGCTTCAAAATGTTTTTGTCCATAGTCTGCTTCAATTTACAATGGAATTTAGTGTCAAAATTTTCCCGTTGGTAAATTGACGCAATTTGCAACAGTTTAATAGTGGATATAAAAAAGATCGGTGATAATATAAGAAAATTTAAAATTATCCATGGTGATTACTCGCAAATCCATCACAAATATAGCGATGGAAAATTCCGCCACTGATGTTTGTCGCTATTTTACGCTTTTCGTATAGTGTGTGTATAAATAGACTCAGAAGCATTTTGTACAAATTATCACTAATACTTTACATTGTATAATTTTATTCTGCAATGAAAACTTTCTTTTTCTTCATCAACATACTCTAAATCATTTTGATCAATATTTAAACATCTTGTTGACACGTAAAATTAGCATCACACACGAAGATTCTCGAGTTAAAGAGAATAAAGTTCCGCATAAGGAAAAAGTGTGAAAAGATAAAGAATACTATGTTTTGTAGTGGTTCGGTCCGAGTTGAACATATGTCCACTTTGAAGGCTTTATTGATTTTATTCACTGTTGAAGGATTACAGTGATGGACATCATCATTACAAAAATTTACAATGATTAATGTAATCTAGGAATCTATGAAATTAAGTAAACAAGTATATATCAGACGCCATGATTTTCTCTCTATTATTTCATTAGGGTTCTAACGCAAAGGAGGGAATTACATTTAAATACAGATGTGGCTTAAATAATGTGAATGGATTGAACCCACGAGATTGGGCTATCTAACACAATCGGCCCAATATGATAATAACTAAACAATGGACACATATATAGCTGAGCAATACAATATAAACTAAATATCTCTCTCTAATAACACTCCCCCTCAAGTCGGAGAATATATATTCTTCATTCCTAACTTGCTGCAAAGATACTTCACTCGTGAATCGTTCAAATCCTTTGTA
>JASFAX010003002.1:0-43946 GCA_030737875.1 Allium sativum | reverse complement strand
AAGTCGTTTTGGTTTCAGATTTTAATTTACAAGTTTCGCATGTATAAAAATTTCTTTAACATAGCTTCATGAGTTCATAAATGTTTTAATCAATGAAATCAGGTTACAAATTCACACATGACTCAATTTATTCGGTGAACCAAGCATTTGACACTTAATTATTTATTCTAGTTTATTTTACAAAAGTTGCCATTCTAAGTTTCATATTCTCATAAAACAAATTCCGGTTCCAAGAATACACCTTAAGTAACAAATTGCTATTTTAACACATTTACTCGTAATATTTATGCTTTAAACTCATGAAGTTTTATTACCCCAATACCATTTAATTCAATTTATTCAATACCATAAGGTGTTTGACGCTTAGTTGTTTATTCGAGCTTTATTATGTCTGACACTAATCCAATTCGAGCTAAATCCAAACATAGGCTAGAAACTGGAATATTGACCGAATCAAATCAACAGAATTTATCAAGGCCTAAAAATCGTCAAGCGGATCGAAGGAGATTTAGGATCTAAATGACAATTTCAATTTCCTAACTCACGACCAAGCACTATCGAGTATCAAATTTGGAAAACCTTGATTAGGAAGGATCCAGCCGAGGGACGCAATTTAAACAAGGACATTTTCATAAAACAAGGTAAAATTTTAAATTATTTATATATAGAAAATCCTTTAAAATAATTAAAATATTTTCATTTTCAAATACGCTCTCTCAGGTATGATTCCAAGATGATTTCACTCATCCTAGAGTATTTCTACTCCATCTCTAATGAGCGTTCAACTTCATAAGCTAAGTTTTGTATAACCTGGCTCTGATACCAACTGTAACGACCTGACTTTTTGA
Organism: Allium sativum; assembly: GCA_030737875.1. Taxonomy (NCBI): domain Eukaryota; kingdom Viridiplantae; phylum Streptophyta; class Magnoliopsida; order Asparagales; family Amaryllidaceae; genus Allium; species Allium sativum. The sequence goes on along the minus strand of JASFAX010003002.1, from coordinate 43,098 downwards.
CCGCCTCAAGTCGATAGTTAAACCAACTCGAAACAACCAAAACGACAGATTGTTATTGCTTATGAAGTTTAAATACAAATCATCATAGAATCACAACCACAGAACACAGAGTAACTCACAGCGGAAGTAAAAATATATACAATATTACAATTCTTTTAAATTTACATGATATCAGAGTACCAAAATAAACATAGATGCAGCGGAAGAATAAATATAGAATCATACTATTATTCGGTAAATCAGCAGAGATGGGCATAACCGAATATGGTAGTTGAACGGCTGGATCTCCAACGAATCACAAGCTCTAACAGATATATCTACAAGATGAAATACTCGGTCTGACCCGGGCATTTTGCAAAGAATGAAACAAACAAAATACACGAGTCAGGACTAACAGTCTCATATAAGTGAATTAAATCAAATGAAGTATTAACTGAAAGGTAACAGTAACTTAAGGGATGCTTGGGATTCACATCCCCTAAGGATCCGTGAAACTAATACATATAGTATAAAACGCTATTATAATAATGTCTATTCAGTAAAATAAATATATCAAAATAGCGTAAGCGGGATTACATTTTTACCCTTACACCGTTTATAATACCGTAGTCTATACAGTAACGTAAACCCACCATAAGCCGATGGCATCAGAGGGCACTCCATAGGTACGATACAAATCAAAATCGTAGGGGCTCGATAAGGATAAATATGACAAGGCACTCGAGGCAATACCCAGGCTAGGATTCTACCAGTTGCACTCCCGGACCGGTGGTAACGCATAGCAGCCACTACCGCCCACCTCGGAACACACTCCCAAATCAAAAGGGTGCACCCAAATCAATCACAATAGTCATAGAGATGGTATCGAAGAAGCGTGTCCGATCAAAGGTGCTACCTTAGTTAGACACGGTATAGCTCCTGTTTTAGTCATTTTAATTATGACCCGAAGGTCAAGGCCATTTCGTCATCGTTCGTCTTCTTCGATCCAGAGGTCGCTTCCAAGTCATCTTGTTGTCGTTCCGATACTCCATCACGTACACAGTTGTTAAAGTGGTATCGGCACTGACAGAGAGTATGCCACTTACCGACTCCGGTCTCTTTAACAACCGACGCTTACATTTTTTCACACCGTGGCCATTAGATTTGAAAACATATTTCAAGTATCACAAATCGCTTTATTACAAATCTTGCCCCAAAATCAATTATCCCAAATCATTTACAAATGGTTCGAGTAGGATTATAAACCAATATTCACACTTGGATTCATTAGACTGGATTGGACATAAGTTTTATTCAAAATAAGATAAAATAAAATAAATATATTTAGAAAGGTTAAGTTTTGAAAATAGTGTATGTATATTAAATTTAAAGTAATGTAAACATATATATGTTTTTGGAAACCACTATGATTAAAGAAATCAAATCATTTTATAAAGTATAATTATAAACCAAGTAATGCGGAAAAATTATAGTTCAAATGAGTAATATAAATCCAATCCAATGCTAGATCCATGTTTAAAAATTTCTTTCCCAACTAGCATTCATAAATAAACCCAAATCTCTTGGTTTGATTCAAATTCAACACTTCATTGTTGAAATGATTCTTAAATCATTACTTAACTTGAAATTCCCATACCATTAATAAGTTCCCAAACCATTTTGGCGTTAGCTTTGAATCAAAAATCCTTTGTATGCATTCACATGGCACATATCCATTTGACAAATCATATATTTAAATATGTTTGGAAAATATTTATCAAAGCTTTGCAAATCTTTATATTAAATCATTTAATTCAAAAATCGTCACATTTCTAAATTCAAAATGTGAACATAAAAGTATGAAGAACGTGTGTAAATAAATTAATGTTAAGTATTAATTTGCAAAAATCACTTTAAAATTTATTTGAATATAAACGGGATTTTCTTGAAAAAAAATTCAATAAAGATTTTGAACAAAATTTCTTTAACTTCCTTTAGGCTATAAAGAAGTTTCATTTAAATTTTTCTACTTATGAAATCGATAAAATATTTTAAAATACTTTATTTTATTAACCATGGTGTCCATATAAAATTTCTGTCATATGGTCAAGTGATACGGATATTTATCATTTCAATCCGTTCTTTAAAATATTCGAATCCCGGGTATGTATCATTTCAGCCTGCATCCCAAGTTGATTCGAATACGCAAGGGGTTCGGGCATGTATCATTTCAACCCGTAATGGTTCCAAATCAAAAAGGGAACATGCATGGTGAGAAAAAAACAAACATAGCATGTCAAACATACATCCATGGTGTTATATGAAATAACAGTGTGTGTCGCATGTGCACAACCACGAAGCAACCAAATCTAGAGCACCCTAACATTTCATTCAACATTTCAAATCTTTAATTCGCTTAATGAAAGTATTAGTCTGTGAGTGAGAAAAACTCACCTCCCGAAGCGACGAAGATAACTATGAAACCGACACGAGAGATTGGTAGTGGAGTTTGGTGGCCGAACCATCGTATACACATGTATACTAATGAAATATGGGAAATGTCTGGGTTCATTCCATCTTGATTCTTGCTGAGCATACCAGCGAACCCCACGATGATTCAAACATCTTGGCGTAGACAGACCAGCTAAACCGCGATGCACCCAACGTAGAGTCCGCAGTCGAGACTGCCTTGCCATGCTCCACAGAGACCGCCTTTCAGGAGTATATTCAACCACCTAGAGTGAATTTCAGGAAGTTGATGGTTTGGAATAAATCAAGAGAACTTCGATCTGGTGATTCCGGGTGCTTTGTAAGCGATGGAGCGTTTCAGTGGCAAAGGCAACTCGCGAAACAGAGATGGATCTGGCTTGGGGAAACAACAGTGTTCGAATTGGTAGCTCTCGGCGCCGCCGTACAGGGAATCTGGAGAGGCTCAGAATCGGTCACGAAAAATGGTTGCTGCCTCGTCAGGCAAGTTAGGTGAGGGCGGCTCCGGTTGTTGTCATCTCTCCACCTCCCTTTTGGTCACGGGTTTTTAACATGAACGCGAGAGAAGCGGAGAGGTTCAGAAAGGAGGAGATGGAATTTGGGAGGAGCCATTATTGATTGATTTGGGCAATTATTTTCCTGGAGGAAGAAATAATTTAGGGCAAAGAAATAAGTGAATCGGCTGATAAAGATAGAAGGGAAAGAGGGATTACACCACGAACAAATGGAAGGGCATGAAGGACACGTTTTAGCATTTCAGAACAGTTTTAACAAGTGGCCACCAATTTAATATAGACCGAACGAGTGTCCATTGGACCTTGTTGCATTTAACAAGTGTTAGAACTGATGATTTAAAGAATATCACGTGTGCACCCAAACGAAAGTCCCTGCTTTATTTTATATGTAAATTTTAGTTCATATATAAATACAATTGCACCAAATGTTCATTGCATTTGTTAAATTTCCAAGTATATATATATATACCATTTAACTTGGCGTAAACAAGCGGCAAAAATTCTTAAAACAAATATTTTTTAAACTATAGATACCATTTCACAATACAAATATATTTATTTACTCCCAATTTAAACTTAAATTAAATAAAAATCAAATTCAAATCTAAAGCAAAATAAATTATGAATAAACTCAAAATAAATTTAAAAACTAACTAAAATAGACTAGATTTATAATCAAATATCAAATATGAACATAAATTTCCAACACTGAATTAAATAACTCTAAGATTTTAAATACCAAAAATTCTGGTTCGTTACATAGTCACAGGCTTTGATCTAATTCATAGGCATGTCAAGATTACATTTTAATTATTTCTATCTAAAAATAACGTAGATTCACAGAGAATAGATCTAAGAGACAGAAGAATATATGCCGACGTTGAATCGCAGATCCCTAAACTTGAATAACTTGATTGTTGAATAAGAAAAGGCTTGATTTAATCTAGGTAGAGGCAGCATCTAGTTCTCCATTGTTTTTGGTGTGGAAAAACAATGGGTGTAGGATTTTATTTATAGCCTAGAATCGACGAATTTGGTCAAGAAAGGAGTCCATGTATAGAAAAATGAATTCTGCCTTGGATCTGCCAGGGGGTCGACCCCTCTTAGGTTGTCAACCCGTGGTCGACACCCATGGGCGAGAATTTTCCTGCTTCCCCCTTCTACTCGAATTTTGAGCTATTTTGAATTCTAGGCTTATTATGTTCATATATATTTCTCTTATGCGTATACAAATTTCAAACCTTAATAACTTCTTCATGCGTCATCTGTTTTACGCAAACCAGATGCCTATTTTGACTAGAATTCCAAGACGAACGCAATGGCATAGTCCGTTTCACTTAATTATCAATATTTATTTAAGTATTCTTTAGTTTATCATCTTTAGTGTTGTTAAAATTTTAGGGTGTTATAGTTGGACTCGTAGGTACCAATGTTAGAATAATTTTAGAATTTTTTTTTTCTCAAATTTAAATACCCCTTGAATTGGTGCATGAAAACTTGGTAAATTGCATGCCTTTTACGTGTTCAAAATTCGAAAATAACGCCCCTTTCACTAACCATGAAGCATATGCTATTCTATTTATACATTCTAACCAATGTTTTCATAACCAAACTGTGAGTCAAACCGTGAGGCCTCAGGGTCCAAGGTTTTGAAGGTCTGACCGATCGAACCATCAAGAACCGCACATGCTTTTTAATAGTGAAAATATGAATAATCAAGTTTTATGTGTACTCAAACAAATGAATAATAAAATTTAAAAGTCGTTTATTTTTTCACTAACATTAATAGATTGCATGATATAAAGAAATAACAAGGGCACAAACAAACATACATATTTTTTAGAACGAAATGATAAAGTTTACAGTTTAGATGTTGGAAAAGTTATGATTTTTTGAAATATTTTAGTTGTTATTTTCGAAAAATATAAAGATGAAACGATTGGAGAGAATTACACCATAATAAGTAGGGAAAACAAAAAAATAGTGGTTTAACCCTGTAAAATTGAAGGTTGAACCATTGCTTTAAAGGTCCGATCAGGGTTCATTCGTGAACGAGGTCTGATTGAGTTCCGCGCTGTATTGGTACAAGGTTCAGGGTTATTCGAGGTCGAACTGTGGTATGGTCCGGTTATGAAAACACTTATTCTGACTCATTTTCACTCATTCCTAATACTCTTGTTCTATCTCCTATCCTTCTCTTTGTTTAAGCTAAAAACTAGATCTGACTTTAAAATACATAACCGAAACAGCACCTACCATTCTCGCCGCCTTCACTATCTCCGCCTCTTCTTTTCTACAGCCAATCACTGAAATCTTTCTCCTTCCCATTCATGTCCACCCTCACTTACCACTTCCATCCTCCTCTGCCAAGAGCCGACCAAACCCAACACCCATCTATCCATCTCTGCACTCGATAAACTCTGTACTACCTTCTTTATCGACCTCATCATCTCTGCCCTATCCAATCACAGCTCGGCCCCAGTCAACTGCAGTAGCAGTCCTGACCTTGCACCCATCTCCTCATTGCAATAGCAACCTTAGCAGCCTTCATGTGCCTTACCTTTCCTTCTCCGACCTGAGATTTTCCAAAGCCGGATATAAAACTGTCCCGGCCTCCACACCTGGTACAGCTGTGCTGACCTGAAGGTACCTTTCCAACTTTCTACATGGAAAAACAAACACTGTAACATTATGTGTTATGCTACTTGACACCTGGTTTGGATACAAACCTTGTTAACACCTCTAAACCGCCAAGTAAGTTGAAACCACATCTTGTGCACGAGAGTTGAAAAAGGCAGGCACTGACTTAGTAGATTGGATAAGGCACACATTTATATATTATCATATGATTTTCTTTGAGTTGAATCAAGTATGGAGCACCCCGCACAGCCCTAAAGTTGAACATCATCTGTTCGAGTGCAAGTCAGCGCTATATGATGTCCATCGCTGATCGTTGAGTTATTCGCAATCTAGCTGTCACATGAAAGGTGAGTTCTTAACTCACGATTTATATATTCTTATATTAAGAAAAAAAAGGTTAGGTTGTTATGCTAGTTAGTTGATAAAATGGTAGATTGGTGATTTAAACTACTTTAGGCAATTAAGATTTTGGCTAGTTAACAACCGACATTGAATTGAACTGAATTGATTGGTTGTTAGTTGATTTGTCATTTATTCATATTCGGTAGTTAAATTTAAAATTTGACTCGTATTTGTCATGTTGGAAATGAATTAAATGAATATTTTGGTCATTTTAATCGAATGTAGAAACTAGCTTTGAATCGGAATTATTAACATATAATATTAAATTGGAATATATCGAATTTCACGAATTAGAGATTCATCAAATTAAATTAAATTTATTAAAAATTGATAGTATTGATAAACAAACACATTGATATATGATTGTTGTATCTTACATTGGCTCATATATGAATTATATGCTTGAATTGATTGTTTTTCATTATAGGTGTTATTTTGGTTGGTATTAAGATATATTCCAATCATGATACCCCTAATTATCGAAATGACATTGATTTTGAATGGTTGTATATCTAACTCGGACTTGGATCCCAGGTCGAGTTGTAATAATATAGACTCGTTTATTTATATTATTTTATAAATTTGAATTTGATGACACAGATTTGCTAATGAATTTTTTTGAATTTAATATGGAACTGAATTTGGAAATCAATGTCTATGTAATGAAAATTTGACATTTAAACTTGTTTTAAAGTTAATCGGAAATTTAAATCAGTTTAACTAGTTCTAGACAGTTTTGAATTACCTTAAATTGGATTTAAATTAATCTAAATTGTTTGGTATTATTCTAATTAAGATTTGAATTATTTAGTTTAAATGAATTTGAATTCACCTGGTTTTAATGGATTTTGTTTAAATCTTTGTATATATAACTAAGACAAGAAAACGAATGTTTTTGAAAAAAAGAATTGTTGAGATAAACTAGGTTTAATTTGATGGGATTATCATCGAAGGGAATATAATTTGAAATTTTTAGTTAGATTTTCTTGTACTGACCTTGAATTTACTGCACTTCTAATTTTTGGTTTGATTTGACTAATACAAGAATATATGAATCCTAACTCGAGTGTTTTGTGTTTTTCATGGAACGCTCAGGTCAGATCTGAGTGTTGCAGATTTAAAGACTTCCGCTGTTGAAGTTACTGAGTGGTGAATACGTGCACGCTGGTTCGACAATTTCTGTAAATTTTATTTCATCTAAATTCTATGTATATTCCGCTGTGAAAAACAATTATAATATAACTCTGATATTTTGTGTAGAATGCTTCCACTGTGACATACCGTAATTTATTTATTCTGTGATTTCTATGCCTGATTATGTTTAAACCCGTAAGCTAAGTAACAATCTGTTATTTTAAGCAGTTTAAGTTGATTAAATTATTGACTTGAAGCGGTAAAAAAGGAAGATCGTTACACAAACTTTCTATTTTAGGTGTTGAGTTTGATTGTGATGCCTACGTACTAGTGTTTTTGGGGTACGGTATTATTCTAGAAATGGATTGGTTGGCCATGTATGGTGCCATTCTTGACTGCAAGAGGAGGGCAGTGAGATTGATGACTTGTCATGGTAGGGCCCTTGACATATCTTGCAACCCGCGGGGGTCAGTCATGTTGAGATTCTTAGATTCCCTATATACTTATATCGATGATCTTAGCTTAGAACCTATGGTGGAAGATTTTCCAGATGTATTTGAGGAGGTGAGAGGATTGCCTTTGAGACGAGAGATCGACTTCCGGATTTATTTGACAGAGAATGCTAAGCCTGTTGCATTACCTGTGCGTCATATGGCTCCAAGGGAAAGAAAAAACTGATTAAGCAGGTGGATGAGATGTTAGAGAAAGGCTTTATTAGATGGAGTAGTCGTTTTTTCTACTAAGGCAGATGGTTCTCTCTATCTATGTGTGGATTGTAGAGAATTAAACTAGCCCACGAAGAAAAATGGACAACCACTCCCTCAAATAAATGATTTATTTGATAAGTTGGTGGGTGCATATGTTTTCTATTTGTTAGATTTGGTGATTGGGTTTCATCAGCTTCGATTTGCAGATTATACCTCGAATAAGACACCTTTAAGACATAGGATTGATTTTCCGAACGGTTGGTTATATGCTTTGGGCTAACCAATGCACCGACATATTTGTTTGATTTGGTGATCTCAGTTTTTACGGAGTTCCCAAATAAGTTTGTGGTAGTGTTCATGGATGACATCTTGATATTCTCAAGAGACGAGTATGAGCACGTGCTGCATTTGGGAGAGGTTATCCGAACTCTTCATGCCCATCGGTTGGAGGAAATTTTTTCTAAGTACCACTTTTAGTGTAAGGAAGTGAGATTCTTAGAGCATGTACTTTCAGGAGATGGTATAGTGGTGGATCTCACTAAATTGGTTATTGTGAAAGACTGGAAGGCCCCTAAGAATGCGGCTGAGGTGGGGAGCTTTCTAGATTTGTCGGGATTTTATCATAAATTTATTAAGGATTTTTCATGGATTTCTACTTAGCTTACCTGCCTTATTAAGAAGAATTTGGTATTCTCATGGGACGTGGATTGCGAGGAATCCTTAATGAGATTGAAAAATGCCCTTACAACCGCTCCAATGTTGACTCTCCCAGATGGGTCTAAGATGTTTACAGTGTACACAAATGCTTATGGTACGGGGCTGGACACAGTCCTAAAGCATAGTGGTAAGGTTGTTTGTTATGGAAGTAGAAAACTAAGGGTATATAAGAAGAATTATCCTAACTAAAACTTAGACCTAGCGGCTATTGTTTTTGCCCTGAAGTCTTGAAGGAATTACTTGTTAGGAAAGAGATTTGAGTTGTATACCGATCCTAAGTCTCTCAAGTATTTATTCTCGCAAAAGGATCTTAACTTGAAGTAGCAGCGTTGGATGGAGTTTCGAACATCCTACGATTTCAAGATTTCCTATATTCCAAGGAAGTGAAATGTAGTGTTGGATGCTTTGAGTAGGTAGTGGATGACTTTGAGCCTATTATTCGCAGAGTGGCAGAGTTTAGATTTTATCTCATCGTTTGATTTCGGACCATTTATGGATTATACACCAGGATTATTAGCATCGTTTGAGGTGCAACATGCTCTATTGAAACAGATTGGATCTAACCAACATGATGATCAACGGCTAGCTGATATTTTGGACTGCTTGGTAAAGGCGAGACCTCTAGGCACCTTTCTCGATACTCTGTTGATAAGAGAGGGTGGTTATGTCGTGATGGTAAGTTATGTGTATCCCGCGCGAGATATGTGATGAGTGCGATATTATCGGAGGTCCATCACTCTCAGATGACCATCCATCCGGGAGGAGATAATATCTATAGGAATATGAAGAGGGTCTTATGTTGGAAATGGATAAAGAGAGACGTGGCAGATTTTGTAGCAAGATGCATATCATGTTAGAGAGTTAAGGATGAGCAAAGGAAACTAGATGGATTATTTCAACCCTTAGTGTGCCACAGTGGAAATAGGATAGCGTCTCGATGGATTTCATGGATGGTTTGCCTAGGTTGAGGAAAGGCAGTATCGACATTTAAGTAATCATGGATAGATTAACAAAGAGAGAACATTTGATCTTAATTAGGAATAAGAGGACCATAGTTGGGTCTTCTTCGATATATTTGATGGGTATATCCCGACTTCACAGAGTTACCACGAGCATTGTTAGTGACAGAAACCCCATCTTTAACAGCGAAGTTTGGGGCCTTCTGGAGGCATTAGGGAAACAACTGAGGCTTAGTATTGCAAATCACCCTTAGACAGATGGACAGACCAAGAGGGTTAATAGGATTCTTGAGGATTTATTACAACTATGCATTTTGGACCTCAAAGGGAGTTTGGAGGAGCATCTTCCCTTAGTTGAGTTTTCTTATAACAACGGCTACCATACGAGCACTAACATGGTGCATTTCAAAGCTTTGTATGGATGGCCCTGTAGAAAACCATCTTGTCGGTGGGAGACTAAAAATAAACTTCTCCTTTGACCAGAGATGATCAGGGAAACCTTGGACAAGATCGAGTTAATTCGAAAAAGGATGAAGGCAACTCAGAATAGACAGAAATCTTATGTGGACAAAAGGAGGACAAACCTTGAGTTTAGTGTGGGGGATATGGTTTTCATTAAGGTATCCCCCTTTAAGAACATGGTGGTGTTTGGCTCAGTTGGGAAATTAGCATCGAGGTTTGTCGGACCATTTCCGATAGTAGAGAGGATAGGCCAAATGACCTATAGAGCTCGACAACTAGTGAGGTTGTTAGGTTTCATGTCTTGCATTTGAAAAAATGCCTACATCATTGTGTGATAGTAGTGGAGCTGAGTACTTTAGAGGAGGTAGAGGTCAAGAAGGAGGTTTATGTCGAACGAGTACCTACGTGGATTTTGGGTTCTGAGATATGAAAGTTAAGGAATAAGGAGATTAGACTCGTCAAGGTTCAATGGGGAGAGGATAGCAACGAAGAAACATGGGAACCGGAGGAGAAGACTCGTGTGTCTTTTCCATTTCTTTTGATAGCACTCTCTCAATTCTTTCTTAGTTTTGAATTCGAACCTTATATATCATTTGAATTAGTGAGTCTTAGGGAATCATATGGATTGTAAGGTTTGGTTTAATAACATTATTAGGACATGTTATGTTTTATGGATTCAAGTGGATGCAATGGATGCATATATACACACTAGGCACTAATTAGTGATCGAATACTAGGACACTAAATGTGTGCGCACTTTTAATTTATGGACGAAAATTGGATGATTATCATACTGATGTTGCATTTCAATGATGGTTGTAGCACACATATAGAATTTAATGTACGATTAGGGTTCTCTTGCATACATTTTGGATGCTTGGCACTGACATAAGTTGCATAAAAGGAGGTCGACTGAATTTGTCGACTGCCTAATTTCCTGCATTAGTTAGGAACATATACATTGCACTATTACATACATTCACAGAAAAATTAGAAATCCTAAGGACAATGGATGCCTTTGATTAATGGATCAGTAGATAGATGTAGATTATGGTGTGTAAATGTTTATGACATTCTTCTACCCTTGGAGATTTTGGGGACGAAATCCTTAAAAGATAGGAGAATGTAATAACATAAATTTTTAATAAAGCAATTTAAATAAAAGATTAATAAAATAAATATTAATTGGAAAACTATTGAGAAGGGGGCAACATGGGTTGCACCATTGCGTCTATCACGAAATTCTAGCTAAGATAAACATTTGGTTTGTTAAAATCAGACTTAAAAGGAAGAAGATACGAAAGTAAGAAGTTTGAAATTAAAATTTTAAATTGGACTAAACAACGAAATAATGGAAATCAATTAAGCATAAATCACGATCAGTTAGGGAAACCCAGTGGTCAACCCAAACCCCAAGTGGGCGACCCATAGGTCGATGCACCTAGGCAACATGTGAAATCTAGTGCGCACGTTTCTGGATCGATTTGGCTGGCTCAGGCGCATTTTTCAAGAAGCATCTTTAATCTAAAGGCCTAAGTTTTTACCATAAAGTCTAACGATCCTAAATCCCCAAGCTCTATTATGAATATGGCTCTAAACCTAAACCTTATTCTCCTTATTCCATTTCCTCTATTCTCTTCCTCCACCTGAAACAATTTTCTTCTTAAATATTTTTAATGGGGTATTAATTTTGGGTTTGCACATATTTCGGAGAATATTTTGGAAAAAATAAGAATTATTTATAAAATGGATAAATTGGTTTTATTGAAATTATGCAATAAAAGATAATGGATTTGTAATTTTGATAAACAGAAGAAATGAGATTTGGATAGATGATAATAGCAAGGTTGAGTTGTATAATGAAATTAAACAAAAGTGATATTTATATACAACCTATAAATTGAAGTTTACATACAAACTATAATATGAAGAAAAATTACATAAAGAAAGTATGCTTATTAGTACGATTGGCGTTAAGTTTAAAGTAAATGAATTAACAAGCATAAGTAGTAGGGGTCCGTTTCGGCAGCATAAACTGGTTAGGGAAAATAAGCGGCCTATCATGAAAACGTGTAGTAAGAGTCCGTTTTGGCGGCAATGGCTGATTAGAAAAAATAAGAGGCTCTTATTTTTTTTCTTTGTTCTGCCAGTAGGGGTAGACTGATTAGGGAAATAGGAAGCCAACTAAAATAATTGATTTATAGTAACCTAGGCGTTTGTTGACAATTCTATAGGGGTCTGGGTAGCTAGGCCGTCAACAATAATTCTATGGTTGCATTGGCGCTAGTAAATTAAATTACGGACTAAGTCTATGAGTGACTTGTGTCAAATTGTATTTTTTTGTTAGGGATCCATATTAGACATTATTTCTTTTTATCACACTACGCCGAGGTCTCACTAGGAGGCAAAGGCACGCTTATATTGTCTGGGTAGTAAGAGGTCCAAACAAGGTGGCTTTAGGCATGTTCGATGGGGAGGTGTGCATGCATCGCGCTGATTATGAAAGATAAGGCGATGTGATGCCATTGATTTAACCTATGTCCTTTGAGATGATGGATCATGTCTGATAAACCCGAGACCATAATAGGCATTAGTTATTAAAATTTTGGTTTAGTGGCCGATCGACGAGTAGAATTAGGTTATATCCTAGTTAGGAGTTGCAACAAACGGTGCAGAAATCGAATGGTTTGACAATTGACTACAGTATTGCTTATCTTCATGTTCTTATTTTATAGAGTTTTGCTTTACACCATTATTATGTTTAGATTTCCATTTTTATCACTGATGCAAGTAATTACTGAAATTGCCGGGCTTTATGTCTGACTGGTTTTCTCTCTCTTCTTCCTTCGTTTTCCCCTCCTTCAATTCTCTGGGTGAAGGATTTAGTGTTTGAGAGAGCTTTGGCCCAGCTCAGTCCATTGGAGATTCTAATTTTTCTTGTTCTATCTTTACATATATTTTTCCACATTCTACTTATTTCTGTATTTGGTATTGAGGAGGATTTTTATTATATTACTATGATTATGTAGTTTTCGTGAGACAATGGTGATTTTTGTGTTATGTGATTTTATGACACTGTTACTCTATTTTAAGGAAAATTTTAAAGTTCCGATGTGATTTCCATATGCTGCCTTATGAATTTTAGTCTCTATGATATTACTTTATACCTATACACTTTGTAGTTCTTAATGAAATTCTCATATGGGTGGCGTTAAGAAATATGGGGTGTAACATTGTCAGTCATTTGGACCTTCAGATCTTGGGCATTGTCAATGGACATCTTCAGTCTCTCAACATACATACTTTTTAATATGAAGCCAAAGATTTTAAAGTTAAAAGAGTCACTAGCCAAAGGAAAATTTAAGCAAAGGAAATGATAAAGACAAAAGGAAAAAAGATTGATAAAGAAAACTTAATAAGGGTTTGTGTCCTTTAGTTTAGGGTTGATCCCATACGGAAAGAAGAGGCAAAGACAACAACTTAGTGTTTGCCTATAAGTGGAAACTTGTGCCAACCATATACCTAGCTTCCCACTAAACCAAAAAATCATGCTGATTAACTGAGTGGTAGAATCAAGAAGATTAGCATTTGCATTGGGAATATAGATCCAATATAAAAATCAGTGGTTTTTAGAAGTAAGCTAACATAGATTAGTGCCAAAGTAGCGAGGAAATAAACAAAGTAAGGACAAAGAGGTAGCATGACTTTGAATTTAAAGTAGCCAATAGACCATGCAAAGAAGCCCGCGGGAGGATGGTTTGGTCAATCAATGGCCACGAAGTAACTTTTATCCTAATATCATTTCCATGACCAATGAAACTCTTGGATAAGTTTACTTTCCGTTTTTTTTTTTTGCGAAATTTGAAGCTTCAAAGTCAGAAACACTAACTTTGTTAAACCTAAAATTTTTTCATCTAAAATATAAGTTTCCTAAGTTTAAAAAAAATTATAGCAAGATATAAGGGAAAAGCATCGAGATGGAAGCTGAACAGTTGTCTTCAAGCTTGTTTAGGTTCGGCATCCAATGAAGCATGCTTATGACTAAGAAGAACCTAATTAAGTTGCATGTCTTACATCAACTATCTGTTATTTTATTTTAATAGAATCCCAAGGCTATTAACTTAGGACTGAACCTGTGTCTCAACACTAATACGTTTTCTAAAAATCATAGGTTGTTGGAAGGTTCATCAAGATCGATTGACCATAGCTAACATTGCAGGAATGGTCTATAAATGTCTACAACACGACAAAAAAATATGGATTCCAATCAAACAACAACACAAAATCAAAACTTAAATTCATAAAAGCTTCAAATAGCATAAAAAAACAGAAAAAACATGGTAAAAAGTTCTACTGACTCTAATAAAACTCAAAAAAGGATCAAAGGCGAAAAGGCGCTTACTATTTTGCAAAGAAGAAGAAGACGAAAGATTTGAAGGTTTATCGGAATTTCAAAATTTTAATGGAAGCAAAAAAATTTAAGTTCTGATAAAGATTGAAGATGGGCGACAATCAATGATGTTATTGCATAACATATTGGAATTTCAAAATTTTAATGGAAGCAAAAATTTTAAGGTCATCAGATCTCAAGCATATAGGTATAACCAATGATGTTGTTGCATAACATATTGGAAACATGAGCACCATGCCATGTTTGGAAAAGTGAATTGTCTTAGCCAATAGTATAGCACTTTGTGTGGCATGCATTAGCAAAGTGGAAGAGTAAGTTGGCAAGATATTTGTGATTTCACTAGCATGCATCTATTGATAAAGGAAGGCTTAGAGGTAAAATGTTGCTAGATTTCTCACAAGTATTATTAGTTAAGAAACACATCAAGGTTTGACCTTAATCTAGGCCAGCTAACACTTGACCTGGCCTAGTTCTAGCAGGTCCACATTGAACCTCGTTTCATCCTTGCAAATCAAACAATCAAGTCACAAATGGGTTAGGCTATATTTTTTGACCGGTCTGGTTGGCACGATTCAACATGACTATATATTATGACTTCACTGTGATCAAAGTGATCTATCTATGGCCCATCTACTCGAACCAACTACCGATCTTAAACAACATACCTTGTCACTATATTTGGCCTACTCCTTCATTTTCCAACCTTAACATTGTCAGCTTTTTTGTTAACAAGCTTCGATTAAACGTAACTGATCATCATTATTAAGAAGTTTCTCTTAAGCCATGTTGTCTATATAAGCATTCTAGATGCTAAAGAGTGCAACCTAGTATGACTTAGTAAACCTAATACAGCTGTACATCTACCAAAAGTATACCAATTCCTATAGCATATCGTATTTCAGCATAAAGCGCATGCTTCATATAGATTAGCAACCGATTTGCTTCTCAGCAAAATCCTAACCATCTTTTTAGTCGTCTTCCATCCATCTAAGTAATAGTTTATCGATCGAAAGCGGTTCTTGCTTATTTACAATGAAATTTATCCCTATGTGGCTCATTCCAGTCACTATAAATAATCGATGTCATACAATATCAAAAGGTTCGAAACTTTGTTGAGTTTTAGTAAAATCAAATATTACGGCTTATTCACAGTAAGCAATTCCTTTCAAGTTCTTAAGTTAGTACTATTTTAAGCTTAAGACTAAATTTATTATTCTATTTAAATTTTGTGTGATTGAAAGAGATAACCAGACTAAGATATTTTTATAGTGGATATAGGAATTAGGATAATATCCAATAAACACTCTACATCTTAGGTTATTTGCAGCTTTTCTTCTTATTTTTATTTTTTAATCTAGTATAGTATTAGTGAGTAACCTTTGCTAATATACAAGTCTCAACATAGTTATACTATTGGCTAGTTATGTGAGAAGTGTTTACTTTGAATCAAACATGGAAAATCATTAATAATTCTGGTCACTAGGAAAGATGGATGAATGGAAAATATAAAAGAGAAAATTTCTGGATGATAAAGGAGGATAATAATGCCTCATCAACGTGGAAAGCTATTCTCCGCATTCGAAATATCTTAGCTAAACACCGTAGAAGGGAGATTGCTAAAGGTAACGAAATAAACTTGTGGAAAGACCCATGGATGGAAGGTAAATCGTTTATGGATATGCTTGGATGGGATATATATTCAGCATTTGGTGGCCCAAATGTTAAGGTTAACTCCATTGCACAAGACAACCAGTGGAATCTGAATTTTGCTTGTAATCAAGAGCAGAGAAGAATTACCGAATGCATGCAAATTCACGAAGATCACATGTATGACTTATGGACCTGGACATGCAATGACATTAATATTAGACAAGTTTGGGAAGACATAAAACCAAGAAAACCTATCAAAACTTGGAGAAAGATCATCTGTTGTAAATGCAGTTTACCCAAAATGGTATGATGCACCTACAGGGTAATTCTGGGGAGAACATTGGCCAAAGATCGCCTATTCAGGTGGGGACCACAGAAGATTCTACATGCATACTACGTAAATCTAACGAGGAAAATCATAATCATTTGTTTTTCAAGTTCCCATATACAAAGAGGATTTAGGAAGAGTGTTGTAAAGGGATAAAATTTACCATTATGGACGTCAAAACCCATGAAATTGTCACTCACCTTGAAATCATCAGGCAGAGCGCAAGTGAGATATGCACATTGTCGCTCTTACATTTGTTGTATGGAATATTTGTAAGGAGAGGAACAACCAAATATTCTAGAACAAGGATAAGACAACAGATTTCCAGTAAATTAGCTATCAAAGATCTGAAATTGGCGTTGATAAGGAAGAGAAAGGATCTTACCTGCACTTAAAGCAAATGATAGGCTAGTCGTGGATTTGTCGCCGCCATCCGTTCCACACTCAGATAATTAAGCTATTGTAAGTATATATATAAATTTCCCACTCACTTGAAAGCATCCTAATCTGAATAATCTTTTAGGCCTACTATCACCGAATTCTTACGGATCAACAATTACTCTAAAAAGGGATACATTTAAATTTGTATATTTGCAAGAAAATAGGAAAAAAGGGGAGAATCTGATGTAGAATAGCTTAGCCATCAATTCATATCCTTTTCCAATTGAATCTTATAATTCCTTTCAAATCTGAATGATTTATATTTGATTGATTTCATATGAATCTATGTTTGATTTAGAAATTGGTTTGAAGAGAAAGGGAAATGGCAGAGCTTCGCTGCTGTCTACAAATTTGTGTGGAAAAGAATGAGGTCTTAACCCTTTATTTATAGGAGTAGAATTGGCCATGAACCATTAGAGTTAATTAAATAAACATCCGTCCTTTTATATAATATTATATACGAAAATACCCTTCAAAACCTATCACTGGGCGTTTCAAGTCCGAAGCGGTCGACACCCTATGCCAAGCAATCAACCGCCCTTCGGTCAATCAGCCCAGTGAAAGCGTATTAAAGAAGGTAAGATATATTATATTTATTTATTTCCATTCGTTTATCGTATTTAATTTGAAACTTTTTCATACAGACTCCGTTTGCGAATTTCCAAACATGAAAGTTGACCAGAATTTCGAGAAGAACGCAACGGTTAAAGTTTCATGGTCAAATTCCATCATTTGCAGAAATTCCTATTTTTGTGATCTAATTAAATAACAAATTTATTGTTAATGTTCCAGGTTGTTACATTCTTCCCTCGTTTAAAATTATGGGCTATGACATTCTTCCCTCATTAAAAGGAATTTCGTCCCAAAATTCTGACACCCACCATCCTATCCTACACAACCAATTTACGTACGTCCACTTTGAAACCATATGCGCATGTGCACAGTGTACACAATGCATTTCAACCAAAAAACATGTATGCACAATGGTTCTAAATCAAATTTTCCTGTATGTATGCATTAAATTTATAAAACACTTTTGAAAACATGATGTAAAGAATCCTATATATAATGGCAATTCTACATGAATGCAAATTTTTTGAAAATCCTTTTTCATCCATAACCCTCACACGACTAGGAATAGAAGTGTGAAGCAACCAATTTTGCACCTAAACCCTACCATCCAAAACATTAACGCATCTAATCGCTTCCTATTTAATTTCTCCTAAAGCGAAAAAAGGAAATCAAAGCAAAGAATTTTAGCATTCCCTTCGCTTACAAATATTCCATTTTGCGTTCTACGGTGGGAATTTTTTTTTACCTTAGTTACCCAAAATGCTCCAAATTTTTTCATCTGTAGACTAAAAGGAGGCTTAAAACAAGCTTTAAAACATAAAACAAGTTAATTGGCAACTCGCACGTATTGCTAACATGGTATGGAAACGTTTCCAAGGCTAGATCAGCCTTTTCCTTATAGATGTTAACGCTTTTATGGCATCGTCGGTCCTATTGCATCTAAATTATGCACACAAACCACTCAAAAACCTTCCTTACGTTGTTCATGTGACTAAAAATTGAAATTTTCCACAAAAATAAATTTTTGCTTTAAAACCTCTTATATTTATTTTGAAAATTTCTTTTCAACACCGTTTCACATTCCATATAAGATTCCTATGAAAATCAAAATTTCGGTATTGTTCGCTTTGCGCAATTTAAACCATTTATTTTAGTGTAAAATAGAGGATTTAAACACGTGCAAAATGTCGTACCCAAAATTCTGTGTTCTCACGCAAACCAAAATAAAAGAAAGTAAATCAAAAAAAAAAGATGAAAGTTTTTTTTCAAACAATGTTTTCCAAAACGTTCAAAAAAATGTATTTTGTGCAAACTTAAACGATTCAAGTCATATGTTGGCAAAAAAGAAAGCCAGTCATGCAAGAGATCACGCACAAAAGAACGCAATAAATTTTAGCTTAACAAGAAACCATGATTTATTTATACCCATGAAGAAAGACAACGTAAAACCGATCCTTCTCTAAAATTTATCCAATATAGAATTCTATTCATTCTAGCTCTAAGAAAACTGTTAGTTAGATATAAAAAAAATGAGATTTCGTTCAAATGGATATGCGTGAACGACACAAAATTTTCAAATATAGAAATCCCATTTACATAAGTCATGCAATTTAAACAACACTAATAGTTACAAGCACAAACTTCCATAAAGCCAAGAATCAAATACTGGAAAGGAAGAACAACAAAAACAACAACACCGAAACTCCTAAAACAATGGCTAAGAACAACGAGATGTCTTGCTCCATAACTGGAGCTCAAACAATTTTTATGATCTTTAATTAATCATATCATGGAAGTAAAAATACTAAGTATCATGTTACAAACATTGCTGGTGTTGTTGGAAGTGCCCATATCACCATCTCTTCTAGGGGAGAATTTGTGATGAGAAAAGAAACCTACCAAAAAACTGCTCATTATGGAAATCCACCTAATATTGTCTAAAGACAAAAATGGATAAGTAAAATTGAAGAAAGTAACTTCATGAGACAACACACAAGAACAGCAAGCTGAATCAAATATGATGCAGAATTAAATGATGGTTACACCATCGATCAAGCAAAAGACTAGTTTCCGCACATGAGATAGATCTATTCATAACTTCCCATCTATAATTGATGTACTAAATGGGTCACACATCTAAATGGGTAGTTCGAACACAGATTCCCGAACTCAAAAACCGACATCATCCAAAAGAGATTCGCTGCAAAATCTCCAAAGTCGGTCAAACCAAAGATCATTCAAGTCCGCGTTCAACATGGATGCCTCTAAAATCTCATCAAGATTCTCCTTTGATATAGTCTCCAATAGCTTAATCTTCATCTATGAAACGACGATTGCCTTCATACGAACCTATTCCAATATGGTGTACCAAAGGCGGATGCAACACAAACAATAATCCTATTTTAAGATCCCGAGACAAATGGTCGGTGTAAGTCCAACTGCCACGACAAGTTTTCTTAGTACTCCAGCGGTGAGACCTTTTTGCTCATTTCGATGCAACAAAATGATCTCTCCCTAAGGATGAGACTTAAATTATACGAGTAAAATCGAATAGCACAATTAGGTATTATGGACTAAGAAATGGTTAGAGAGAAGAAATTGGTTAGATCTTGGAGTACTAGTAGGGCAAGACTTAATGCGAAAACGAGCGCGAAAAGGAGGAGACGAGGCAACGCCAAAGAAATAGAAGAGGGATAAGAATATGATTCGGTTAGATAAGTAAGGAAGGATGAAAGAACGAAGTTAAGGAGGTGATTTGGATGCAACTTTTACGGTTGAGTCCTAGGTCCAAGTTGTACCAAAACTCATCAACAAGTTGACCACTTTAGGTATAACGCTAAATAGTCAAATTTCAAATGGGATTTGGGGAAAGGTTGAACCTTGACCTTATTAGGCCGGATTAAAGTATTAATCGTCTCGCATCATCTTTTAAGATTTGACATGGTCCGATAAACAATTATTCTCATTACGATGATACCGTAGACCGCAATCAAAACTCCAAACCAACTCCAAGGATTTGAGGTAGTCTCAACACGATGCTGCGACCACACAACGAAAAGATGAATTTCCAAAATAATTAAGCTAGAAATCAGTAATTAAATTAAAATGGATTTTCCCCTTACCTAGCTGACAACAAATCGATTGATTCACAAACCACGTACCCCAAAATCCGGATGAAGGATTCTCCTTAGTCATTTCAAAAGAATTTTAAAACTTTCAAATATGGAGTTTATTATAAACTATTAGTTTCGTATTTATAAACCCAATTTATTATTGCTATTATTATTACTATTATTATTTATATTCCAGTTTACATTACAAAATAAAAACCTTTCTGCATTCAAAAATGTCGGGACTTTAAAATCTCAAGTTTTAATTGTGATGATTTCAATAAACCGTTCGATATATATAAAAAGAGAGGGATACTAAAAATCACAAGAAATGAGTATTATTATTTTAAGTTTAGTGGTAGATTCCTTGTTATTTCCAGTTTTGTTCTTTCTACCAATCGGAATATATTTATTAAAGTCATAAAAATACCAAACAATTCTAAAACACGAATGGATTAAAATTTTAAAACCACATATTTATAAAACCATTTTCCATAACCGAAATTTCAAAGCTTTCGAAATCCAATTTATTTTTCCAAATAGTTTTAAAAATAAAATTTCTCCAAATATAAGGCCAAGGACTCAAATGAATATTTTTAATAAAGGAATATCTTGAAATTTAAAGAAGTAACGAATGGACATACCTCGTAATTATATTTCCGAATGCATACAACATATTAACATGCATTTCCCGTTTCTGACCAAGAAAACGTCTTTGACTAGAACTACCAACGAAACCTGGAACCATAAATCGTGACTATCTCGTTGTAGCTAGATTTTTGTCCAGTCTCCAAACTTATGAATCAAAGGAATCCATAATATGTCGTCCTTATGCTCTTTACAGAGATATCGCCAATGTACTATAGGGAAGACAGAATTGGCTAGAAACCCGAACTATTTAAGAACTTCAACGCTTAGTTGCTTAAAGCCCATTCTATATAATTAGGCCTATAAATAATTCATCATCGAAAAAAATTAAAGTCGAGTAAGAAAAACAAAGAAAATAGAAAAGAAAAACGAACTACGTTCTCGTACGAGTCCTAACGTATAACGACCCGTATTTTTAGGCATTTTAATTAATTTATTTAATTATTTAAATCATGATTAGAGAATTAAATAGTTGTTTAATTAAATTATAGGGAATATTTAATTAAAATAAATAATAGAATAATATATTTAATTTCGAAATAGTAGGAAATTGTGAATTGACAATATAATGTGAACTGGACAATTCAAAATATATATAATTCAGTTTGGAATTGAATTCGAATAACGAGTATATTATATAAAATACAGTTGAACGTATAATTATAGTATAATTAAAATCGAGCTTAAAATGGCGAGGCAGTTCAATATTTGGCGATTTGAACTTCAACTAAATATACAGAAGCCGTTTTAAATCGGATTTCTGCAAATAAGAAACGTTCGGAGCTGGTGAAGTATATTTTTCTAATGGAAGAGAAAAATCGGAATTTCATTGTGTCGATTTTGATTTATGTCCAAATCAAATTTTAGAAAAGTCGCTATGGAATTCCTTTGAAATTTATAAATATATATTTATATTATAAAAGGATTTTAAATATAAATTGAATATCAATATAACTAGGAATTTTGAAATATCGAGTTATAAATCCAATTGGAGCTATATAATATTCTACTATGAATATATACGATAATATAAATTTATTTATATTTAATTTAATTGTTTTTAAATATATTTATATATTTAAATGGGTTATTTAGAGCTTTAAAAATAGCTAGTTTTGCAAACGAGCTCCGTTTTTTGACGAAACTAATTTAGTTGGATCTGTAATATTAAATTATTGTTAGATTTCAAGTTTCGTGATTTTTAGAGTCAGCATGTGGCCGTACGGATTTTTAATGTGAAAAACAGTCAGTATTTTGATGGTTAAAAATATGCTGTGTGAGCAAACGGAGTCGGAATTTGATGAAATTAATTTCATTGGGTCCGTAATGTCAAACTCTAGTTGTATGTCCATTTTCATGATTTTTGGATATTGTATGTGACCATGTGAATTTTTATAAGACATATACAAACAACGACTGCTTTAAAAAATGAATATGAAATTACTATTTCTCTTCTATAAATACCCTTACCCCTTTTCTAACCCTAGATTATCTCCTCCGTTGGTAAACTACTACACGCGCCTCCAAAGAAATTCCAACAGGAAAGAATCGAGGCTTCAAAAATCAAAACAATTCTTGTGAAATCCCTATAAATCACAAAAAAGGTACATTCGAGTTGCTGGAAGCTTTGCATTCATTTTGGTATAGCTTTTGATGGGTTCGATAATGGTTACTGTCGTAGTTTATAGACAGCGAAAGTTAGGGTTGAGCTTATTCGGAGATCTAGGCAATGATTCTTGTTTTGATCGTTAGGCTTGGTCTCAGGAGGAGTAATGAAACTCGTATGATTTTTTTTGGGAGTTTGAAGACAAAACTTGTCGATGGTTTTACTGTAGGGGTCGGTTCCAGTTTGACGTCGGATTCTGACATGGAGATGCGAGTTGTTCAATGGGAGTTGGAGGTGATTTAGTTGGTGACGAGGAGGCCAGCGGTGCCACTGGATTGGGATGTCGTGGTGTTTTTGGGTAGGATTGGAAGCTTAAAGTATCGGCAATGGTGAAGTTGTTGTCTGGAGCCATGGAAATTCAATTTGGGGGAAGAAGGAATTTTGGTGTGGGTTTATTTCTGTTTGGGCCGGAGAAAGAGAGGTTAAGCCCAATGTGAAAAATAGTTGGTTTATATTAAATTTAAATTAGTATATAAATTTAAAAATGCATAACTCTCTCGTATGATATCAGAATTTCGTAAGGTCAGATCCGTTGGGATCGCATGGACACTGGCTACGAAATGGAACTGACGGTGAGCGAATCGAAGCTCATTACAATTAATAGCAAAATAAATTGTCAGTATGAATCAAGCGATGGTTATCGTTATTAACGATGATCTTCCAATGTGAGTAAAACTCACCAACTCTATCAGTTATATATTTATAACGTATTTTTAGAACTGATAAGATGATGATTGTGTTGACTGTTTGGTTGAATTGCTAAGTGATTGGTTGAAAGTATGGATAACGATATATATATATATATATATATATAAATCGTTAACCAAATATTGATTCTATTTATCAAAATATTTCATGTTGAAATGAAATTTGATGTGAATTATATTGTGTAACATCTGTGGATGCAGGGAGACAGGTCGGAGGAATCCAATTGGATTCCTCAATATTTATAATACTGTTCTTTTCATATATTGTAATATATGATGTGATATAAAATCTATTGTTGATTATTTGTGTTTGAATGATAGCAATCATTGTGAATTGGTATTTTAAATACCGTCAGAAATACTAGGATGTAGAAAAGGGGATTTTCACAGTGTATTTTGAAAATAAAGTATTTATATAAAATCAATGGATTTTATATATAAAAGGGAAAGGATTTTATAAAAGAAAATATTTTTATAAAATCAAAGACCAAATATAAAAGGAAATATTTGTAAAACAAATAGAAAAGGAAGTATTTGTGAAAAAGAATAGAAAAGGAAATATTTGTAAACACATTTAAAATATAATAGAAAAGGAAATATTTGTAAAACATTTACAAATAGAATCGAAAAGGAAATATTTGTAAAACATTCACAAATAGAATCGAAAAGGAAATATGTAGAAAATAAATAGAATTGGAAAGGGAATATTTATAAAACAAATAGGAAAGGGAATATTTGTAAAACAAATAGAAAAGGAAGTATTTGTAATCAAATAGAGTTAGTCGAATATAGTTTAATCGAATATAGTTATTCGAAAAAGAGTTATCGAATATTGGTTATTTGAAGAAATAAGTTAATTGAATATTGGTTATTCGAAAAAGAGTTATCGAATATTGATTATTCGAGGAAAGGAGTTAATCAAATATTGGTTATTCTAAGGGAGTAAATTGAATAGAGTTAATCGATTAGAGTTAGAGTTAATCGATTAGAGTTAGAATTAATTAGTTAGAGTTAACTAATTAGAGTTAACCGATTAGAGTTATAGTTAATCGATTAGAGTTAGAGATAATCAGTTAGAGTTAGAGTTAATCAGTTAGAGTTCACCAGTTAGAGTTAATCAGTTAGAGTTAGAGTTAATAAGTTAGAGTTAACCAGTTAGAGTTAACCAGTTAGAGTTAATCAGTTAGAGTTAATCGATTAGAGTTAGAGTTAACCAGTTAGAGTTAATCAGTTAGAGTTAACTAGTTAGAGTTGATCGATTAGAGTTAATCGATTAGAGTTAAATCGAATTAGAGTTATTCAAATAGAGTTAATCGAGTTAGTGTTAGTCGAGTATTAGTAAATTGAATAGAGTTAGTCGAATATTAGTTATCGAATATAGTTTATTCGGAAGGAGTTATCGAATATTAGTTATTCGAAAAGGAGTTATCGAATATAGTTTATTCGAAAGGAGTTATCGAATACAGTTTATTCGAAAGGAGTTATCGAATACAGTTTATTCGAAAGGAGTTAATTGAATATTATTTATTCGAAAAGGAGTTACTGAATATTAGTTAATCGAAAGGAGTTATCGAATAGAGATTATTTGAGTGAGGGTTATTGTAACGACCTGCATTTTTCGATTATTTGAATTAGAATATTTAAATTGGTCTTAAATATTTTATTTGGAAATATTAATGGATTTAATATCAAATTCGTTAATTTAACGACGATTAAACGTTTATATTTATATTTAATATAAAACGAACTCGAAACGATGCGGTAGTTCGTAAAATCGAGTTTGAACTTCAGTTGATCATACAGAACCTGTTTTAAGTCAGAATTCTGCGAAACAAGAAGCGTCTGAATCTAATTGGTAATATTTTTCTAATGTAAGAGAAAAATTGAGTTTTCGTATTATAGATTTTGTTTTACGTCCAAATCAAATTTTCAAATAGTCGTTGTGGAATCGTTTATATGTCATAACGATTTATTTAAATATAATTTAATATTAACATCGAATTTGGACAAGTCCTTTGAGACGTAGGCATAATTTAATTTTTAGAATTTTACTGTAATTTTTATTTTGTAAAATAAGCTACTTTTTATTTGGAGTGTTTTGCACCCTATATCAATATTTTGGGGTTTCTCAGTATAAGTTAACCTACTGATATTATTATATTTTTAGGGTCGTGGAGCGTTGCTCGACACAATGGTATTTTTATTTTTGTCGATAGTGGCCCTAAAAGATAAAATGGTGTATAGCACGGTACGTGTATTTAACGGTCAGCGATAACCGCAACAAGACAAAATAAAATAATTAAACTTTACCATAGAAAGTACTACTACGTTTGAGGACAGTAGATACAATAAAGACAAGCCAATACACCACTGCTTTTTTCCTTTCAGACTTCTTTTGATTTGAATTGATTTAAAGCTGAACTACCCCATGAGACGTCCCCAAACCCCGTACTGACGGTGGCAAGGGTAATCCTTGGAATATAACACAGAAACAGATAATAGCAGAACATAATTAAATAAATACACCAGATAATGCACAATAGAATATACTGGATAAAAGTAATCATCAGAGTTACACAGTATATAGGATCATACATAGTACAAATACAGTATAGATATACATAAATGTCTACAGCGGAAAACAAACATAATGTACAATAGGAGCTGAACAACATAAAAAGAGATAAATGATAGAATCCATCTTCAGCTCCAGCTATCCAGAAAGAACCAGCTAAACCTGAATACAAGGCTGCTCGTGTAGAAAAAGGGGCACCCGAGTTTGAAGGTGAAACAAACTACGAGTCAGTCATGGGACTGGTATGAGAAATCTACTCAACACAATTGAAATATGGTTAAGCACAAGACCACGCCACTTCCGTGGAATGGGTTTACTCCGTCGGATCACCAGTGCTTTAAAAACAAATCTTTCTTTTAAACATCGCAATGCTTTTTATAAAAATGAAGCCATTATAAGACTCAGTTCCCATCACACAATGCAACGCAAACCGGAGGATAGAGTTTTACCTTATAATGGCCAAAATATGCTTGATACGAATAAAACAAAAGCATTTGATATTACTACTAGTGTTTATATGTTTCAAAAACAATTTCAAATCATAATTATCAGTCATAGACGGCATGGGTACCATATATCATGTCGCCATATATAAATACAATCAAAACCGCACGATGTCGTATTTGGAAATTGGATTTCCGTCATGAACCAAGGCAAAAGATAGTCCGTACCGAATTCGAGACGCTCTAGCCCGTGTCTCAGGACCCAGACTCAGGTGGGCCCTTGGAGCGACAGGGCCAGTCCACCGATGTGGATTAAAATTCCTGAACACTGCGTTTCCCCGCCCTATGGGACGTAAGTGAGCCAACGAATGACTCCATCGGACCCGGATCGTCCGATCAAACCGAGGCGCCTCGCAATCCATCATCCACATAAGTAAAATGTCAGGCCGTGTAAAAACACCGACACAACTCCTAGCTAGAAAGAAACGCATGCCCTCCCTGAGGTCCTTCTCCCGTTTCTGGCTCATACCGGGGAGTGAGGCTCGCGAATTCACGTTATACACAAAGCTACGCCACACAGGCGGTGCTTTGATCATCACCACAAGACTTTGCTTTTCAACAGAAGCCCTGATCATTTGCCACTTAGGCATGCCACACTAGCAATTCATGCCATGTGACTGATGTCCATCGATATACAACCTCTAAGCTCGTGCGTTTCAGAGAAGGGCGTTAAGCAAAAGAATAAATTCTCCGCCGCCAAACAGATGTATATTTAATAGAGATCAATCAACACGGAATAAAATCCAATGCCAGACACACAGTCCATTTACAAGTCCGTCCTGGGTCTGAACGAAACCGGAGGCACTAAATACCTCGCAAACCCATCGACCACCGCGTACGCCTGGACGATCACCACTCATTATCCATATTTCGGGATGCCTCCCAATCAGGACCTCGGTTACCATCCAAATGAGGTGAACATCTCTGGTCTTCTACCACCGTCTTCCTCTTCGACTTTCAATCGTCGGTCAATTATTTGAAATGAGAATTAACTCGGCCTTTTCAAATAATTCACGTATATTTAGAATTTCAAATCAATTTATTTCAATGGTTAAATCATTCGACAACACCAATTTTGTTCTTTAATGTAATTTTCACACCAAACACATTCAACCATCAAATACCACATAAATCGAGCAAATTCAGTTTATTTCCATTCCATATCGTTTATGATATTTTATAACGATTTATTGTTATTTTTATTTATTTTAAAATAGCCAATTTATTCAAAACGACGCTTCGGGCCATAACGCGGCCGTGGCGCTGTTTTTCTTTAGATTTGATTTACACATATCTGAAAATCTAACCGTTGGATCTTCACAAAATTTATATCATTAGTAGGATCTTTTCAAAACGAATCCAACGGTTCCAGTTTCGGGAAAATCCGACGGTCGGATCTCCCGGTATAATCGTTTGAAGTTTCGATTTCAAAATACGAACTACAGCGTCGTTATTCGATTAAATATAATTATATATATATATATATATATATAATCCATTCTGGTGCTGTTTTTCTTCAGATTTGAATTAAACATTCCAGACAATCCGACCATTGGATTTTTACAAAGTTGGTGCCGTTGGAAAGATATTTCAAAAGCGAACCCAACGGTTGCGGTTTCGGGAAAATCCGATGGTCGGATCTCCCGTACTAATCGTTTGAAATCACAGTTTCAAAATACGAACTACAGCTTCGTTTTTCGATATATTTCAATTCCATTTATATATCTATATCGATTTCAAAGCTATATTCTTTTCATACTTTTGATAAAAATTATATTTTTATCCAACTGTCTTCTATTTCAACACTTCACTATATTTAATAATTCATGCATATAATAAAAATGTGATTTTTATTGTAAAACAATTCATTTCAAAACACTATTATTTTATATAGTTCATATAGGTAATAAAAATAGGATTTTTATTATAAAACCATTTCTTTCAAAACAAGATTATTTTATATAGTTCATATAGATGATAAAAATGTGATTTTTATATTTAAACACGAACACCATTCAACACATGAATTTCAATTCAACGAATGAAAATAATTCAAACACATGAATATTATTCAAAATTTTGGTAGCATAACGGCAGGGTAGTTAAAACCAGGACCGTCCCTAGTACGGCTCCTCGCTCTACCTTAAAACCTCGCGGTTTTTGACAATGGGGAATCATGCATCTAGTTCGCACGCAGGCGGCATGTATATTTATTTCATTTCCACAAACTAATCCTATGTGGTTTCAACCAAATATTTCTCAACCACAAATGGGTATTTTTCAACCACAGTCAACCAATATCAACCACAAACAATCACAATCAACCATTTGCTATCAATCAATTATCACACCAATCACAACCAATAAATATCGTCCATGGTTTGTGGACGAGGGGAGTGTGTATATATATATATATAGCAATTCACTTCTATTTCAAAACATATATAATTTTTACAATGCATATATAACTTATACATTGAACGTACAACTTATACAACGCTTATACAAGAGCTGTACAACGCTTATATAACTCATACATCGACTATATAATTTATACATCGTCGTTTTCCATATCGTTTATAAATTAGAAATCTCACATTGGGTTCCACTCCACCAAAAATAGCAGAAGGCTCAGAAAAATATGCGGTCTCTTCTAGAAGGTAGAAGACGTCCACACGAGTCCACTATCTCTTGTTTCACTGAATTTCGTCAACACATGAAAAAGATATGATTTTTCAAAGCTTGCAACGGTTTAAAGGTGTTAAAACAGTTGAAAATAAAGCAAGTCGTACCTTTCAGAAATCGTTCAAAACTAGGTTTTTAATTTGCGATCAAACGGAGTAACGGTTTCACGATCGGATTGCGCGAGGTCGAAGGGCTACGTGAGGCGCACGTGTGCCGAGGAGGGGGGCCAGTTCGGTCAACTCTGGTGGCAGCGGCGGCGGTGGAAACCTCCAAACTTTGGAGGCGCGATTCTCCCTCCACATTCAATGAAAATTATCAAACCTTATATGGATTTGAAGATCTCTCCTAGATCTATGAAAAACATAACTGGGGGGTGGTGTTTCGTTGCGTGGATTAGAAGAAAAAGAAGAGAGAAGGTGGAGAACAGCTTCCGTCGTTCGTCGCGATATACAGGGAGAGAGAAAATTAGATTTTTTTTATAAAAATTATGATTGGCCGGTGGGTTTTAAAGGGGTTTTCTGACACGACAACCAATCTAAACCCAATGACTGTCATCCCTAGCGTTTTACCCCCATTCCGAACACAATGGGATATGTTTTGTAGGCCTATTCGACTGTTTCAGTCAGTTTCCATTCAATTTAAAATATATAACATTCAATATTCGATTTGAACGTACATTTCAATTTGCCAGGGCCACAAACTGATTCGAAAAATTCTAGAAAAATAAATCTGGCTATGTTTTGACGATACGGTCCCAACAAAACTAGGTTCGTCGAATTCTGGGACCGTTTGCAAAAAGTCCCATTTCTGTTCGATCCAATTTAACTGTAATTGACCAAAACACGTTTTCCATTGCCACGCTCACACACTAGCTTCAAAAATTATGAAATTTGAAACCTAGCAATAACTTCACATCCCGGATCCAACAAAAGTGGTTTTGTCGAATTCCGAGGTCGTATGCAAAATGGCCAATTTCACGGGCTATATAAATTCCATAGCGACCTTTCTGAAAATTCATTTGGCCATAACTTTTGCTTCCCACTATGAAAATTCGATTTTTCAGATTCGCTAGAAAGGTATTCACTAACAGATTTAAATATTTTTGGTTTCACTTAAATCCATTTTGTTTTGCACCAGGTACAGTCCGACAAAATTTGAAATCAATTTTTGAAACTGCAGCGCCATTTCAAGCCTTGTTTATAATTAGAATTAATTATATTCGTTTTCAAACGTCGATTCAAACTCACTTTTCATTGATATTATTTAAAATATTTATTTTAAATATTTAAAATCCATTATTTTAGCCAATTTAAAATTTTTAAATTGGTTCATATTTTCTGGGTCGTTACACCCCATCACGTATAAATCGAATATAGCAACCCATGCTTTCCTTCACCTTTAGGATTTCTTTTTCGTGCATATCTTAAAATACAGCTAAATCCACATGTCCTTGTTTATTCAGCTATCTATTTTATTTTCCCTCACTACACTACTATATTGTACCGTCCGTAATCAAATTAAACTAAATGCACCTGCCTACCCTATGAACTACTTATTCATCTTTCCAGCCATCACTTGCTCAAGCTACCAATACAGCCTGTATATGTGTACTAAAACAGGGAAACCATGCAGTGTACAGCCACCTAACCTAATGAATACAGGCATAGGAGAAAGAAAATCAGAAATCCTTCGCATGCAAGGCACTTAGCTACCCCAAATTTCGTGCTATCAAATATATACAGAAATGACTTGTCTTCATCATATAAATGAAAATTTCAATGCAAGCATGTATTTTCTTTCCACAGCAACCCTAAGAAACTATAACCACGGATTGAACCCATCACTGACGGATGGAGAAAAAACACTAAAGCTCTCTAATATACAGTGCTACACCCAACTCTACCAGACTACATCGATGCCGTGAGCCCCAAACAATTACAAACCGTGCTTGCCAAGTTTCATCTGTGCCAACCACGATATTACGTGTATTAAATACTGGCATTTCTCATTCGCTTCTGCAACAAAAACCATATGCTTTTTTTTTCAAGAAACCAAGTTCCTCGTTTAAAACAAACAGCAAACTCTATCAGCCTTCTTTTATTTAAATATATGCATTCTCACCCATTCTTTTTCCTGCCAGGTTGTCAACATGAGGGAAAGGGGTACGGGTCTGCGGTGATGGCTCGCCAAGCTCCGGCACTCGTGTTGATCAACTCGGATGGCCTTTGATGGACGGTAGGCGCGGCGGTGATCAGTTTGTAAGGTGGTGTAGAGTGGAAACATGGTGAGACATTGGTGAACATGAGCAGTAGAAGATATAGGACGTGGAGACAAGGGTGAGGAGGAACTGTATTGAGAAAGGAGGGGAAGCAACATGCATACGAAACGGTGCGTATGAAGAAGAGGGAAGAGTGTTTGCGGTAGAAAATTGGGAAGAGGACTAGAGATTTTTTTTACTGGGAGATGGGGTTTGAAACGTTAAAAGGGGAAGAAAGGGAACAGCTCACGCGGGTCGGGTTCTTGAGGTTACGTGGGCTATATTGGGCCAGTTTGGGTTGTTCAATATTTATGAAAAAAAGGAAAACAAATCTTGTAGGAGGAAGGAGTAGCGAACCAATATTGGCAACAACATGGAGCAATAAAATAAATAGCATGGAGCAAATGTTTGTGAAAGAGGAATGAGAAGTGCAGGTGGCTTTAACGTGTGGTAGTAGAAGGGACATGGGCCTTGATGGGTATCCGAGCGTGAAAAAAAGAAAGAAAAATAATAATATTGAAGGACAGTTTTGTTTCGAGACATACATGGAGCTAGGGAGATTCATATTACCGAATTACGAAGGGAGAACCATAGCACTGTAGTAGACAGCAGGTATGGACCGAATTATATATGACATGTTAACGTGTTAAGTGTATATGATATACATTCTTTAAAATGCGGTTCCACTAGCAAGCTTAAACAAATAATAAAAGAATAAAAATAGAAGAAGAACGGATGGAAATTGCCTGGTCTAAGGAAAAAGAGATGGGAACGTTAGAAGGTGAGGGAATGTGAATTCATTGGACGTGGGGGTGCATGCTAGGGATGCATGCAACAGATGGGGGCGTGGGCTGTCTTTGGGCATCATGGGCCTATGGGCTTTCCTTTAAAAAAACATGAAGAAGGAATAGAACGTTGGGGGGTAGGTAACATTGGAAAAAGAAGCAAATGAGAAGGTGCACGTGAAGCTAGACACTGCATGGGAAGAAGGTAATCAGGTCAAAATTTTATGGGTTTACCATACTAGTTTTAAGTCGATTAATCTAAAGAAAAACAGTTCATTTAAGTGATTAAGTTAAATTTATATAATTGGTCTTAGTTATTATTAATTAAGTGTTTATTATTTATTTAATAACCGTATAAATTGCAACGCTGATAACTAATGTGTACGTGAACCATTTTGACGAAACAGGGTACGTTGGGACCGTATCGGAAGTGACTACAACTTGGAGTTGATTCGGACAACGTTGGAAGCTATCGAGGTTTTTGATAAAATTAAACGACTGTTTAATTTTATTAAAAATGAACCGTTTTAATTAACGGATAAAACCAAGGTGAGTTAAACTCATTCAGTTATCCCATTTATAATTTTTATAAATCGGATTTATTGCTTATGTGCTATGTTTGCTAGTTGATGGTTAATTTGATGATTGTTTGTTTATCTGCTATACTGTTTAAATTAAATGGTTGTTTAATTTAAATAAAATTAAATCGTTATTTTTAACGATTATTTCCAATGAAGGTAGCTTATCT
The DNA here is from genome assembly GCA_030737875.1 of Allium sativum. Taxonomy (NCBI): domain Eukaryota; kingdom Viridiplantae; phylum Streptophyta; class Magnoliopsida; order Asparagales; family Amaryllidaceae; genus Allium; species Allium sativum. The sequence goes on along the minus strand of JASFAX010003002.1, from coordinate 10,009 downwards.
TGTTGTTACGTTTATAATAATATAAACGTTTTAAATTAAATAGGATGCTTGAATGATTATTATTGGTTGACCGCTATCAGTTGAACTGATTATTTATCTACAAGTGATCATCATATGAACTGTTTAACCCATGGGATTGGACTACTGTTTTGGCTACCTATTTTTGAATTCAAATTCAACGTTGTTGTGATATAAAACAATCAGTGATATTGGTTGAGGAATGTATAGCAGATGGCCAACATACAAACTGTTTTATGAAGATTGATTTACCGTCAGGTGAATCAATAGAAATAAACTAAGGAAATTTATTTATAAATGAATATAGATTTTTAATATACTATTTTAACTGGAGTTTATAAAAAGAAATAAACTAACCAAATATATGTTGGTTATTGTAATCACCAAACACCATTTTTGGTACCAAAAGTTACCGTGTGCGAAGCACGTGCTTTATCTTTTATAAAGCAAATTCTTGGATTGTTAAGCAACGGTGAAACGATTAATAACTGCGATTATATGTTTTAAGAAACAATTACAATAAGATTATTTTGAAATGAGATCATTTAAATTTATAATATTATTTATTAATTTAAACGAAAAGACGAGTTGGGGTGGATGAATGAGTTAATCACGTTTAAATGGATAAAGCCAACTGTTTTAACTGAATTGATTATTTAATTAGTTAGTGTCGATCAATCTAATGAGATAATTTAACAAATAATGGTTTAACTTAATAAGATTTAAAAAGGAAATTGAATATTTATTTCAGTTAATGATAAGGTAAATTAATAATAATTTGAAGGAATTTCTTCTTAAATGAAGTTCATTTAAGTAAAACCAGAATTAGAAATGAAACATAAGTGAATCTCAAAGAGAGTTTTTAAACAGGTTATATTTGAACCGAGTTTGCCAAATTGAGCTATAAAAGGATTTTAAGCAAGTATGATAAGCTTAAAGTAAAAATTAGTATTTAAAATACACTGAGATGAAAAGGGCTTGAGTATATGTAATAATATTCACTTAGAAATAAAGAAAGATTTGTGAAAATATAACGATATTTTCAAATAAAAAAATGAGTTTATAATGGGTTTACTCAAAAAGGATAAGTGGCGATTAGTGGTTTCAAATAACCAAACAAAAAGGGAATTTCGTAACAATTGTTTACGATGATAAGTTGAATCGATTTTCTAATTATAGAAAAAAAATGTTGCAGAAATGTTTTGAAATGGTAGTTAACGAGAATTTGGATAGGGTTTTAAGATATTTTTTCCATGTATATGAATAAAACGATATGAGAATATTAATATAGTAAAACCGATATATTATTTTTGTTGGCCAAGTGATGCTATATAAAACCAATGGATCTATTTTATTTTTATGATCGTTTGTTTTGATAGTTAAATAACCGACTATCAAAATCATGGCCAATGCGTTGTTGGTACGGAAAGACAGGGATCGAATTTATATTCGAAAACCATTCCGACCAATAAATACGAAGAGGTCAGAGATGGTGATCGAGATGGAGCAATTGAAGACCGTAGATCTTCATAAATGGAAGAGTTACTTACAATCTCTGGCTGATCCCCAAGGATAAACTGTGATTCTTTCGTGCCTGAAATCTATGGGTTGCAAGGACTACTCGCTATTGATCTATAGGGTGATTCCTAGGATGTGGTAGGAGGGTTCCATCGGTTCATCCTGTTCCTGGATGACTTGTATGGATGATGTGAATGGTGGTCAGAAGTTTCAAAAGTCAATTATAACCTCAAGCCGCATCAACCAGGAAATGACAAAAATCTGGTAAGCAGCATGGCTATGTGGGTCGCTCCCATTACAGTGTATAATCACCTATCTAGAGAAATTCATTTTGTTTCTTTAATCTATCGATGTTGTCCCTTTTCGGGAAACGGTGGTTTAAGCCCAACCGTTGGTGATATACATTCGATACACTCAAGCGAAATGAGTTGTCAGTCATGTGAGGGTCGGGTTGCAAGTCGTTCTTGTTGAACCCAGTGTATTCGCCTATAGAGATACACTATCGGCAGGTGGTCCCATACCTTGTCATAGTCGGAATCCAATCTCCAATAAGCGCCCGTGGTTTTTTTTGTATACTATATATGTGGAGCGTGAGATGCAAATGTTCTGCTAGATTCTATTTATTTGTATTAGACACTATTATAATATCAGACCAGTATTGGTTTTCAAATGTTTTGGGTTATCGTAAGGTAAAAACCGTCCGTGTTTATGTGTGGATTCGGTCTTACGATTATCCTTTTCTTTCGAAAAGATTGTCAAACTTTAAAATCAAGTTGAATGAATCCCCTTAATACTGTGTGAGCTTTTTCTCACTCTGGTTCACCAGACTGACCCGGTGTTTTGTAAATGCTCGAGTTAGACTCGGGTGTACAGGTTTAGGTTACCAGATGTTTTAAAGTCCAAAGACGAGCTGAGGGAGTTCAGACATATAATGTTCAACCATTATTATTCCGCTGTGTTATATATATGAGGACAGAGTATTATAAATGTCCAGGTGAATTGATGTACTCTGATGTTGTAAGTAATATTTCAAGCTCTCAATAAAAATTATTTCCATATTATATTTTGTTCCGCTGCGATGTGAGAATCTGTGATGGTGTTGTGTTTGTTCCTCTTATTCTTCTATTCTAACTTTCTTTCTTCCTTATCTCATCCTCTAACTTCTTTCTTATAGCTTTCTGGGTTTTCGATACTTGAGTTTGGACACGGGATATGTTAGTGTCGAGATTCAAGCGTCGAAATTCCCGAGTCGCTACAGTTATACTTTGAAATTCGATTATATCGAATTCAGGAAAGCACTATTCACTTTCCATTTTTAATCAAGATTTATTTATTAACAAATTAGTTGTTTGTTTGTTTATCCAAATTAGTAAATAAAAGTTATAGTGAAGTTATTATATTTCAAAAGCATGAGATTTTAACATTATTGTTAAAATCAAATGATTTCTGTAAAAGAAGTAGATTCGTAAATAGAATCGGTGAGTTACGTAAGGAAGTTTGTTAAAGACGTAAAAGGTGAACCTTGTCTGTTTCGAAGTTAGAAATGTTGTTATACCCCAAATGATTGGCTTCGTTTTAACTAAGAAATGGTTAAGGTTCGATAGTGAAGATTGGTTAAGTGAATTTAGTTAACGAGTATAATGGTTTGAGTTGGCATAGCGATGTTTTATTTAAACATCTGTTTAAAATCCAATGAAGAGTTTTGGAAATGTTTTCCAAATAAGAGTCAGAAATATTTTCTAATATACAAAATAAGAAATGGAAATGTTTTCCATTGTTAATAACGTATATTTTCTAAATTTAGAAAATAAGAAATGTTGAATATATGGAAACAGGAATAGGGAAATGGATAATTGATTGACAAATTAAATTAAAGTGAATCAGTGTTGATTGATGATTTGCTCGGTAAGATTTCCATTTGGAAATAATATCGTTGTTTGCACACGTGTTTTTCTTTGATAGTTAACTCATCGACTATCGAAGTTTTTAACCATTCCCGTTGTCAATACGGAGAGACCGAGATCAGATTCATTATCTGAAAACCACTCCATATAGGCATTAGTGTTGCGAATCAAATATGATGAAGATAATTGAAGACGGAGCTATGCAAGGGCTGTTCTGGCGATATGTGAAAATGATTTGATTGTTAAAAATATATTTTTTAACACATATATACACCGTATAAAATTGTCATGTATATGGAATACTCAATTTTGATTAGAAATTGAATATGAAGTTGAAATCGTTTCGAAAACGAATTTAAAAACGATTTATAAAATACGTTTTAAAAGGAACTCGACGAAATATATATTATATATATAATATAATGGCCTGAATAGAACGCGCCGCGCTGCGGCAGTTCGCAAATTTCGACCATTAACTTCGAATGGACATTACGGGAGATCCGACCGTCGGATTCTCCTAAAACCGGAACCGTTGGTTTCGTATCGAAAAGAGCTTTCAATGAAAATTAGAAATTTGAAATCTAATGGTTGGATTTGGAATTATGTCCAAATCAAATTTGGAAAAGGTCATTGTAAGTGCAGCTCGATGACCGTTTATGGAAATCGACTGTACGGGCCTTGATAAAATAAATAAAAATATCGATAATTTGTGTAAAATCATAATAAATGATTTAGAAAGAATTGGGATGAAAAATTCCATATTTGAAAAGATAAATATTTTTTTTTATCGAAACGAACTAGTTATTAAATAGAAAAATAATCCAATGGTTATAAATAAATAAATTGGATTTGGGGTTTGTCGTGAACTGTGTTTAAATGACATTAGTTCTCTAACCCACATAAAAGCAGGATTAATTTCCAAAATGTAGAACAATCAATATGAAATGAATTTTGAGATGAAACCAATTGAGGTTTGAATAAATCTTCAATTAGATTTGGATGAATGAATGGTGATTAAATTCACCAAAACACGTGATGGGATTAAACTAAATTTACTTAGTTGTTGATATTGATTATGGTTGATTGATTGTTTGGATGGTGCTCGACCTGTTTATGAGCAGAATGTGCTTTTACATTTAGCATCGGGTTGGGTAGAAATACCGGTATGCTAACACCTTGTGAAACACTTCACGATTTGATGATAAGGTGTTTAGCGATGTTGTGTTCATTTCAAATTTAATGAATGATTGTGAAATAATATTTTTCTTAAGTGAAAAGAAATGTATTCCTGATTTTGGACAGGGAATGTTTTAAAAAAATGTTTTATAAAACAGAAATGATTTCGAGGCCCAAAACCTGATGATTTCTAAAATGATTTAGAAATGTATTATGTGTTACATTGTGGTTCATTGCATATTCGATTAGTTGCTATTGATGATGTATCTGTTTGGTCGCGGAGAATTTATTCTCTTGCTTAACACCCTTCTTTGAGACGTATGAGCTCAAAGGTTATGTGATTAATAGTGACTGATCATATGTGTAAATAACTGATGTGAAGTACTATATTTTGAAAGTACTTGTGATTATTATGTTGTGAAATGATTTTCCCTACTTTGGGATATAAAATGATTTAGTATGTGGCTAAAGAGTCGGGTAACCCTGAGACTAAAAGTATGGATGAGAGGGCGGTGTAGCCTGCTCCTATGTGGGGTAGGTGCATCGTCGGTGTAGCCTGCTCCTATGTGGGGGTAGGTGCACATTTATATATCGAGTTGCGAGGTGCGTACCCTTTGCCTTGTCGATGGGGAGCACGATATTTGGTTGCATACCTGTCTGTATGCATTGTTATGTTTTGGAATTCCTATTTCCGAATGATTTGATTTGAGATCCCGAAGTGAAATCTACTTTGATATAGAAAGTTAGATAGGTATTTCAAATGATTTGAAATAAGAAATCGGGAATAAAATCCAAAGGAATAATTTTTGTAAATTGAATTGGATTTGGAAAATCTAAGTGTAGTGATTAATCTAAGTGTGTAGATTGGGATTTTGCATGTTGATTGATGCATAGTAGATCCATATATCTATATTGATTGTTGTTTATACACTGGCGTTCATGGGGGTAAAACCGTTCCGCGTTAGCGGCGTGGCCCCGTGATATGCCATATGATTTATATAAGGTTATAACTGTTTAGAGTTTCTCACACCACTCCCATGATTGACCTGTAGTTTGCTTTTCCCTTGCAAACTCGGGTGCCCCTATTTTTCACATGGGCAGTCGAGTAGTTCTATTTTGCAGATATATTGAGCAGGATTCTGGATTGAAGCTTTAAGCTGTGTCCAGGCATTTACAGTCTTCCACTGTGTAGTTTATATTTCCGCTATGCATTGTATTACATTCATGTAAATTTATCTTCCGCTGTGTATTATTTTTGATATACTCTGATATTCTGTACTCTGATGTAACATTATTATGATGTTTATAAAAGTCTTCTGTTATTTGTTCTGATGTGTTGTATACCCAGAGTTAGCGTATGCGGGGTTCGAACGGTCTTGGTCGATTTAGCGATCGATTAGGTCCGGGAGAAATCCGTGTCATTACACGATCCTAGGTAGAAATTGTCTAAGATGGATTTAAAGAATAGTGCCTTCGGTTTGTCCAGTCCTAGGACGACCTGTATGGAAGAATGTCTGACAGAGTATATTTAATACATCGCATAAGTTGATCTCTTCAAATGTATGTATGTTTGGTGGCGGAGAAATTCGTTTCTCTTAGCTGTATACCCGTTGTATTTTTGGGGAAATCAATTTGTGATTTTGCCGGTATGACGATGTGACATTCAAAGTGAATAATTGTGTGATCTGTCTGAGATGAGCGTGGCCTCTAGCCTCACAACTGGGAAATGACAAAAATCGGGCAGGCAGCATGACTAAGTGGTCGGCCGCCAATTAGGGTGTATTATCACCTATCTAGAAATATTCATTTCATTCTATAATCTATTGTCGATGCTGTCCCATTCGGGAAACGATTGCTGATCCCAATCGTTGGTGATATACATTCGATACGCTCAAGCGAAATGAGTGGTCGGTCATGTGTGGCCGGGTTGCAAGATGTTCTTGTTGAACCCAGCGTATTCCTCTCTAGAGGTACATTATCGGAAGGTGGTTCCATACCTTGTCATAGTTGGAAATCCATTAACTAATAAGTGCTCGCGGTTTTGATTGTATACTATATATGTAAAACGTGAGATGAAAGCGTTCTGCAAGATGATTATTATATTGTGGTTGATAGACATTATTATAATATCAAAAGAGTTTTGATATGAAGTTTATCGTTTCTTTCAAAAGGATTTTGAAAGTTAAATCAAATGTTTTGGATATTCATAAGGGAAAAACCCGTTCCGTGTTATACGGTGAGGTCTTATGAGATATCGTTTAATTGCTCAAACTATTTTTAAATTGTTTTACTCACACCAGTCCCATGACTGACCCAGGGTTTATTTTGTTGTTTCCCCTAAACTCTTGGATGCCCAATTTTGTACGGGTAATCAAGTAGTCGGGATTTTACAGATATACTTGGAAAGCTGGAGCAGGAGGCTTCAGCAGCGTTTATATAGCTATTATTTATTTCCGCTGTGTTGTAAGTGTTGTACTTTGATAATGATATGTATATTCAAGTACAATCTTTTATTTCAAAGTTATGTTATATTTTATTCGTTCCACTGTGAGATTCGTGTTACTTTGATGTTGTGTGTTCATCTTCTTCTTCTTCTATTCTAAGTTTCTATCTTATCTATTCTCACCCTCTAATTTCTTTCATGGGCTATCTGGTGTTTCCGATGCTTGAATAGTCGACATAGTGTTGTATGCTGATATCCAGGATCGCAAATTCCTCGGGTCGTTACATAACTTAGCTAATTCCTCTAATCGTCCAACCTATGCTAGGATATCAAATGTAACACCCTACAAATTTCTGATCCCAAATTCTGATAAAAATCAAAACTCGGACACATCCAAGTTTGGGGCGTGTAAATCTGATACCTGCAAATAAAATGCGCACGAGCATGACCAGAGTATGATAAAAACATTCACAATGGAAGCAAAATAGGATAGACTAGTATTAATCCAAGTTACTACCTTATAAAAGTGAGTCACCATGTCAATACCGAGCATGAGAGAGAACGAGAACCGAAAACCAAACTACCCAATCAATTTAGAAAGTGTAACTATTAAGCTTAATTGGCTAATTTAAATTTGCTTTCCCCAATCAATGTCGGTTACAATAGATATTTATTTATTTATTTATGGCCCTATTTATAACAATCAATTACATTAATTGCTACAATAGTCACCACAAATATATTCAGTTAATATGGATTACATTTACATGTATAATTCCATAAAATGAAATTCATTCAAACAAACCATTATTATATATATTTCGTTGTTTATGTAGATTCGGACGGATAATGTATAAATTTATATTTATATTTTCGCACGTTTAACATAGTTATTTTCTTTTATTATTATTATTGTTAAGTTTAATAATTTGGTTCAATTAATAACCAAACATTATTTTTTGTATTTAATCTTGCAATAAGGTTCTAAATCATACAGAAAGACTGTTAACTATAATTATTGTAAACTACGCCTGAGTATTGCAACAAACACCTTTTCAAACCATAAAAAAAATCTATTTTAAGCATAATTTGGATTAGTTGATGTAAACCATGCAAAAATATATGTACATTTATATTTGTATGTTAATTTACACAAATTTTTCCCTTTTTAAGGCTTTAGTATATTTCTTGTTGGTTTCAAAATAATGTCTTCTAACTTTTAAAAAGGAGAAAGAGGCATATTGATAATAACACGGTAAAAATCCAAAAAAAAAAAAAAACTGAACACAAACATGTTTATATCTTTTTAATCAAGATTACATAATTTACCATTTACATTGAAACTAGAGAACTGGAACAAAACTACATCTTAACTATGTTTTATGGGATTGATTTCCAAATCTACAGTGTTTGGCAATAGCCACAATATATTTTAAACACAACTGTAGGAAATGATGAAATCAATCAATTAAGCCTACAAGTTATAATGTTATTCAATACCACAAATCTATATTTTCAGGTTTTTAACAATGTTCATAAGCAGATTTGATAAGCATCATTTTAGATTTAACAATATTATGAATTGATATGATAAATGTTAGGTGTATATTTAAGATCTAATAAAAACGAGATAATTAAGCTATTGTAACTTTATATATAAATTTCCCACTCACATGAAAGCATCTAAATCTGAAATATGAATAATCTTTTATGTCCACAATCCCCAATTCTTACAGATCTACAATTATTCCGAAAAGGGGGTACTTTTGTATTTGTAGTTTGCAAGAAAATAGGAAAAGAGGGGAGAATCTGATGTAGAATAGCTTAGTCGTCAATTCATATACATTTCCAGTTGAATTTTATAATAGCTTTCAAATCTGAATGGTTTATATTTGATTGATTGTATATGAACCTATTTTTTATTTAGAAATTGATTTGAAGAGAAAGAAAAATGGAAAAGCTTCCCTACTGCCTATAGATTTGTGTGAAAAAGAATGAGGCTTTACCCCTTTATTTATTCGAGTGGAATTGGCCATGAATCGTTAGATTTGATAAATAAACATCCATCCGTTTATATAATATTATATACAAAAATACCCTTCAAAACCTAGCCGTCACTGGGCGTAACGGGCCCGAAGTGGTCGAAACCCCTATGCCAGGCGATCAACCGCCCTTGGGCTAATCTGTCCAGTGAAGGTGTGTTAAAGAAGCTAAGATTTATTATATTTATTTATTTCCGTCTGTTTATCGTATTTCGTCTGTAACTTTTTCATATGGTCTCTGTTCGCGAAACTCCAAACATGAAGGTTGACCGGAATCCCGAGATGAACGCAACGGATAAGTTTCACGGTCAAATTCCATCATTTGTGCAATGACCCAGGGTTTTCGCGATCCTGGTTATCAATATAAACTCAATGTCGACTATCCAAGCATCGGAAATACCGAATAGTTAATGAAAGAAGTTAGAGGTTGAGGATAAATAAGATAGAAAATTAGAATAGAAGAAGAAGAAGAAATACAATATCAGAGTAAGCATGAATCACAGCAGAACTAATAAAATATAGTATACAACATCACTTGGAAATACAAATCTGCCATATGAGTATAACACTTACATCATAGAGGAAATAAATAATAGCTATAAAATCCTGAAGCCTCTTGCTCCAGCTCTCCAAGTATATCTGTAAAAACCTGACTACTTGACTGCCCGTACAAAATTGGGCACCCAAGAGTTTTAGGAAAAATAAAACAAAATAAACTCCAGGTCAGTCATGGGACTGATATGAGTAAAACCATTTAAAACAGTTTGAACAATTAAACGATATCTTATAAGATCATGTCGTATAATGGAACGGGTTTTTCCCTTATGAGAATCCAAAATACTTGGTCCAACATTCAAAAACCTTTTGAAAGGAACGAAAATCTTTATATCAAACTCATTTGATATTAT